>JAMKCH010068590.1:0-25954 GCA_023653785.1 Ophioderma brevispina
TTTAGGAGGGGCGAAGATGCCCAGTGATCTCAATATCGATATATTTAATATTGTTATTAGCGCTGGTAGTACCGCTACTCGCCCCAGTAAAAGTCCGCTTGTTACGCTAAAGCGGACTTCTTGAAATAAGACATTCACAAAATTACGATATTAGTTTTTACCCCCTATTATTCTCTTTGTATTTAAAAAGTACGTATTATAACCTCGGTTTGTATGCGAAACGAACACCATCCGACTAATTAGGTGACACACATTAACTTCACTTATACATAGTTGTCTATGGAAAAATTGAGAGAATCCCACTAAATCAATTATCTATATTTAGTAAAATATTTGTCAAATAGTTTATCTATTTGGGTGTATGGTGGTTGGGCAGGGAAAGGCAGATTTATAATTTTAGTTTTAGATAACTGTTTTGCTCCGCAGGCCTAGATCTTTATGATGCTTTTTGGGGGGTTTATACAAAGTTCGCCTCAGGCCGATAAGAAAGTCGCTTAGATCGGTTTGCGCCACAGGCTATAAATTTAGTGATCTAATCATTTTATTAGATAAGAGGGGTTGGTGCCGCAGTCCTATAGACACTTACTTATCGAAGCGTTTTTCTTTAGATACCTGTTTTGCCGCTGGCAGGCCTATAAATTTGGGTGAAAGGCTGTCTTTACCGGAATAAAGCTGGAAAATTAAAAAGACAGTCCTTCGTCCCAGTGACTTAGTGTTAGTGCGAAAGCCCCAGTCTAACTCGCACCTCAGTGACTTAGGGTTAGTGGTTAAAGCCCAGGATCTACGCGCCCAGTGACTTAGGGTATGGCGAAGCACATGATCTTGCTCGCCCAGTGCCTTAGGATTAGGGTCGAAACTCCAGTGATCTACTCGCCCCGTGACTTAGGGTTAGGGTGAAAGTCCAGTGATCGACTCGCCCAGTGAACTTAGGTTTGGTGAAAACCCGTGTGATCATTGAGCAAATACTATGTTTAATCATTTTATTAAGCGCTATTAGTATGCCCTACTCGCCCCAGTGACTTATGGTTAGGGCGAAAGCCCAGTGATCTACTCGCCGCATTGACTTAGGGTTGGGCGAAAGCCCAGTGATCTACTCGCCCCCCGTACTTAGGGTTAGGGTGAAAGCCCTGTGATCTAGTGTATCGAATATTATTTTTAAGTCGTTGCTATATGGCGCTAGATAGTAGTTCTTTCTCGTCCAGTGAGTTAGGGTTAGGCGGGCGAAAACCTATCGAACTAATCGCCCCAGTGACTAAGGCTTATTGCGAAAGCCCAGTGATCTTACTCGCCTCAGTGAACTTAGGGTTAGGGCGAAAGCCCATGATCCTACTACTCGCCCCCGTGCCTTAGGGTTAGGGTGAAAGCCCTGTATCTTTATTAGCAATACTATTTTTTACTCATTGTTATTACCGCTAGAAGTATCGCTACTCGTTCAGTGATTAGGGTTAGGGCGAAAACCCAGTGATCTAATTAATCGACATTAGTTTTATCATTGTTATTAGACGCTAGTAGTAGCGGCTCTTCGTTCCATTGACTTAGGGTTTAGGGTCGAAAGCCAAGTGATCTACTCGCCCCAATGACTTAGGGGTAGGGCTGAAGCCCAGTGATCTAATCGCCCCATTGTGACTTAGGGTTAGGGCGAAAAGCCCCTATCTACTCGCCCCAGTGACTTAGGGTTATTGCGAAGCCCTGATCTTCTTCCGCCCCAGTAACTTAGGATAGTCGATAAAGCCCAGTGGATCTACTCGCCCCAGTGACTTGGGGTTAGGGTGAAAGTCGTGATCTACTCGCCCCAGTGACTTAGGGATTTTAGGTTAAAACCCTGGTGAATAGATTAGCAATACGATTTTTAATCAGTGTTATAGCGCTTTAGTTAGCGCTTACTCGCCCCAGTGACTTAGGGGTAGAAGGCTCAAGCCCAGTGAATCTTACCGCCTCGAGTGACTTAGGGTTGGGCGAAAGCCCAGTGATCTATCGCCCCAGTGACTTAGGGGTAGGGTGATAAGTCCCCGTGATCCATTATTCGATTAATTTTTGAATCATTGTTATAAAGGCGCTGCTAGTAGGGTCTTCCTCGTCCCAGTGACTTAGGGTAGGCGCAAAATGGCCTAGCGATCTAATCGCCAACCGCCATGACTTCTCCTTAGGGCGAAAGCAAAGTGATCTACTCGCCCCAGTGTCCTTAGGGTTTAGGGGTGAAAGCCCTGTGATCTATTATCGATGTTATTTTAATCATTGTTTAGCGCTAGTAGTAGCTCTTCTCGTCCCAGTGATTTAGGGTTAGGGCGAAGCCCAGTGATCTAATCGCCCCAATGACTTAGGGGTAGGGCTGAAGCCCAGTGATCTACTCGCCCCCATGACTTAGGGTTATGGCGAAAGCCCAGTGATCTTCTCGCCCAGTAACTTAGGATTATGTTGCGAAAACCCCGTTATCTACTCGCCCCCGTGACTAAGGGTAAGGGCTAAAGCCCAGAGATCTACTCGCTCCAGTTGACTAGTGGTAGGGTGAAAAGCCCTGTGCTCTATTAATCAATATATTTTTAATCCTTGTTATTACCCACCGCTAGTAGTATCGCACTCGTCCTAGTGACTTAGGGTTACGGCTAAAGCCCAGTGATCTATTATCGACATTATTTTTTAAATCATTGTTTATTAGCGCTAGTAGTAGCGCTACTCGTCCCCATTGACTTAGTGTTAGGGCGAAATCAATTGATCTACTTTCCCCAGTACTTAGTGTTAGGGCGAAAGCCCATTGGATCTACTCGCCTCAGTGAGTTAGGGCTAGGGCGAAAGCCCAGTGATCTAATCGCTCCAGTGACTTAGGGTAGGGCGAAGGCAGTGACTATATCACAACACGGCTTCCCGTGTAACGTCCAAACCCGGAACTATAATGCACGCAACTTCGTTTTCCTGTCAATCAACATGTGTTTGGCTTCCTGATGTGGCTCCAGTGTAGCCTTTATATGGAGCCTCTCAAAAAAACTCACAGCTTTAACAAGCCCAAAATAATACGATTGGAAATATCCATTTCATTATAGCTTTCATCTAGCACAAATGGAAATTTACTTAGTATTGAAGAGTGTAGAAAACAATCTGAATTTAATTCCTAGCTAACAATGTCGAAGCAATGTGCTTACAAGACTTCGCAGTCATTGCCAATGTCGGCGCCGTGTTTCCCCCGGGTTCGCATACATCAATACATCAATACGCGATTCATTAATCGTGACTACTCCCGAAATTGCCGACAATTTAGTTCCGCTTCCAATAACAAGGCATCTGAGACCGATATATATTTAGTTATATTCGTCTCGGGTTTATTAATATCGTTTGCTCTTATAGAACGATTGATACATTAAGGTGGAATTCCCCCTTCAGAGGGCTAAAACTAAACTACATACACATTGAAACTGAGGAAGAATGACCTTTCTGTTGCTTTTTGTTTGACGACAATCGGAGGCTTCCGTTCAAAAGTTTATGAATCGAAAATGTAACTTCCTCAAACTGAAATATCTATCCTATTTAATGTTTCCACTAAGAAAAAATTCTATCTCAAAAAGTAATAAGAGAGATGGGATAAAAAGCAAATTAAACATACCTTATTGGACTATTGCAATTGTAAAGTACTTAATAAATTCCGCACTTGCTCCAGGAGAATCTTTGGTGCACATACTCGGGAAGTCCAAAAAACAAACTACCGTGCGATTCCTAATTCCGCTAATTGGCTTATATTTCAATGTTTAAAACATAGGCGGATTTCGTATTTTGCTCCTAAACGAAATTAGAAATTGCACAATGTTTTGTACCAAGAAACATTTTCTCAGCTTTCCTCCTTCTAGATGGTGATATTTTTTTATACAAGCCTTTACGTCAGGGCAAAAAATCAATACTTTTCGATTTTGTGAGAGACACCTGATCTTGAAATCTCTTTGTTTGCACTCACGGTCGTACATGAAGTGGCATGGATCATTCGTCACGCCTTACCTGTGTCCCGTCTATATAACCGATCCACTGTGACACGCTCCGTAGCCGTAAACGGCTACCTACGACAAGCCCCGTTTTTTGGTTATATCGCCGTATACGGCTACGAACCCCGGGGTATTAGGTAGCCGTATACGGCTACGGAAACACTCCCTAAAAATAATGTCTTATTTTACATCATTTGGATAGTACAACTCTAGTTTTGAGTAGTACAGTGGATGATTGTAATGTGCTTTGTGTACAAGTTTTTTTCACAGAATAGTTTGGTAACGCCAATAGTCAGACGTGCTTTTAAATAAATTACAGGAGATTTTATGAAATCACAAAGATCACATGGTGCGAGGCAAAGGCAAACTACCATTTCTTGACCAAAGATGGGATCTAAGGTGCCTCTTTTTAAAATAGTTGCTAGATGCATACTCTACAACAACATACTAAAATAAAACAAATAAATGGTTAGTCCTAAATAAAAAGAATAACCGTTTACAATATGAAAGAAAAATATTTAAAAATAAAACAAAATAAAACAAATTAAAAAACAATTAAAAATCGAACAACAACATAAAACAGAATAACGAAATAAAAACGATATTAAAAAATCAAATAAAAATGAATATTTAAAAAATAAAAACACTACTAAATTAAAACTAAATACAACCACACAAATAAAATAGATTAAAAGGTAAAGTAAACACGAAAAAAAAAAATAAATTCATCAAAAGTAATAAAAATAACCAAAAACAAAATGACAACTTGAAAAAGAATAAATAACAAATCGAAGGGTTGAGAATCAGAAGGACGTAACTCAACACTAAAGAAATAATCTAAAGAAATTTCGTTTTAATTCTTCTGTAATACTGCTTTTGGAGACATGTGATGTTTTAATATTTTCTACTAGGCAAATCTATTCATTACTCAATGTAAACATCTCATAAAGCTCGTATATGGTACTCGTAAGCAAACATTATATAAACTTTAGTAATGAACTATTATGAACATCAGAATTAAAGAAATTCTTTATATTTCTTCTTTTAGAAAATGAGTAAAATTGAAAAAAATAAAAAAAGTACAAAATTATTAAAACACTAAAAATACTTGTCAAAATTAAAGGCAGATAACAAAATCTATAAAAATGAATGCATAATAACATAATCATAAACAATGTAAAATAATTAAAAATACCCATATAAACAAGTTCTTCTAAAACTGGCCTCGATGGCGATAGAAATATGACATGGGTGCAAACAAGAGATTTCACAAATCAGGTGTACCTTAAAAAAATGAAAGTAAACTGATTTTGGCCCTGATGTGAAGCTTTTCATCAAACATCCCCAAAAAAAAAAAAAAACAAAAAATTTTTTAAGAAATTTAAGCTGAGAAATGTTTCCTTTGGTACAAAAATTGTGAAATTTCTAATTTCATATAGGAGCAAATATGAAATTCATCCCTGTTTTATATTGAACTAGAACAAATTAAATCACATTTTTTTTTCTCTTTTAAGACATTTCTGTAGCCAAATAACAAGGTATAAATCTATTGAGTGTCAAGCTATATGAAAGTTATTTAGCACCATATTGGGTGCCTCTCAAAAAATCTGTAGCATTTATACTATTTTTTTTATTATAAATTACGAATGGATTATGGTTTACTGAATAGACCCAGTTATAAAGAAATGAAATTTGTTTTTTTTCTGCGTATATTTATTGTTTTGAGAACTGTCCAAAATTCATTTTATATGATTTTTTGGCATCCTGGATATTAAATGAACGATTTGTGGTGTTATCACCACTTGAATATTGCATTTTCTTCTTCCGTCTTAAGTTTCATCTATAATCTGTCATTACACTGTGTTTTCTAATCAACTACAGGGGCAATCGGTAACAATTTGTGGAATAGAAACCCTTATTCGTATTTGAAAAATTTGCATTTCAATTTCACAACAACCTGAGATCCTATGATCAACGGCAAAAAAAAAAAAAACACAGTAGGCCTAAGCTGACGTACGTCGATCAGGAGGGCCCGAGACAGGGTGCAAAATGAATGTTCATTTCGTTTTTCGTATCAATGGTAGTGTTGTCGTATTCAAGCGCAGTGTCGAACGACGCCCATTATCCTCGGGCAGTGAGCGCGTTTTAGCTATAGTACCGAATTACCGTGCGCTCTGCCATGCCTCTGGCTCAGTGGCCTCATTCATACGGGGTAGCGAGGCGCACCGAGTAATTCCAGTATCATAGCAACGATCGCGGGCGTAGCCTCTATCTGCACAGTTTGAAGGGGGGAACTAAGCATAAGGTAAAAACAACCCCAAAATAAACTTAAGAAACAAAATAATGTAGATTAAAAATTTTTAAAATCTCCAAATTCCTAACATCATATAAAATCATAGAAAAACATCACTGTACAGAAATTTAATAAAATAGAATTAATAATATTTTACAAGTATTTACTTCTTCTTAGAATCTAAAGAAGACTTTGTTTTCGCTCGCCTCTAATATGCCTCGATGGTTCGCAATCGAGGCAAAAATTAAAATGAACAATATTTTTTTTTTTTTTTAATATTTCCATAAAAAAAAATACAAAAGTCCGACCCTCTTGGCCTATTATTCTATTCTATGATGAAGCAAACACATCACGGCAGCGGGTTGTGACACTTCATACACGGCCTGGCGGGTCACGTGACATTCATACACACCGCCGGGCAGATTTTTGCCGTGTATGTAGCCCCGGCAGTGAGGCTTCACTACATACCCCCAACTGGGGGGGTGGGGGGGGCTGCCGGCAGCTAACAATCGGACGCTATATACACGGTGGCCGTGTATATAGTCTCTGACTAGGGCGAAAGCCCAGTGATAGTGTGATCTACTCGCCTCAGTGACTTAGGGTTAGGGCAAAAGCAAAGTGATCACTCGCCCAGTGAATTAGGTTAGGGTGAAAGCCTTGTGATCTATTCTCGTATTATTTTAATCATTATTATTGGCGCTAGTAGTAGCTTTATTACTCGTCCAGTGATTTGGGTTAGGGCGAAAGCATAGTGATCATCTATCGTTCAGGGGTACTAGGGTTAGGGCGAAAGTCCAGGATCTACTCACCTCAGTGAGTTAGGGTTAGGCGAAGCCCAGTGATCTAATATCGATTATTATTTTAAATCATGGTTATTAGCGCTGAGTACGTACCGCTACTCGCCCAGTAAGAAAGTCCGCTTTTAGCGCCAATACCGGGCGTTCTTAGAAAAGAGACATTAGCAAAAATTAGCGGCAATAGTGGTAATATTGTTATTAGCGAATAGTAGCGTATTAGCGCTAAAAACGGGCTTTCGTAGAAAAGAAGACATTGCAAATTACGCGATTATTAGTGTTTAACATTGTTATTAGCGCTAGTAGCGCTATTAGCGCTAATAGCGGGCTTCCTTAGAAAGAGACATTACCAAAATTAGCGATAATAGTGTTAAATCACGGTTATTAGCGCTAATTGCGCTACTAGCGCTAATAGCGGGTTTCTTAGAAAAGAAGAACCATTAGCAAAATTAGCGTTATTAGTGTTAATCATTGTTATAGCGCTAGTAGCGCTATTAGCGCTAATAGGGGCTTCTTAGAAAGAAACAGACATTAGACACAATTAGCGATTTCTTGTTAATCACTGTGGATTAGCGCTAGTAGCGCTACTAGCGCTAATAGCGGGCTTTCTTATGAAAGAAGACATTAGAAAAATTAGCGATATTAGTGTGAATTCATTGATTATTATTGCTAAGAGCGCTACTAGCGCTAATAGCGGGCTTTCTTAGAAATGAAGACATTAGCCAAATTAGCGATCTTAGTGTTACAATATTGTTATTTTAGCGCTAGTAGCGCTTTCGCGCAATAGCGGGCTTCTTGAAAGATATATTAGCAAAATTGAGCGATATTAGTGTGAATCACTGTATTAACGGCTACTAGCGCTAATTGCGCTACTAGCGCTAATAGCGGGTTTTCTTAGGAAAGAAGACATTAGCAAAATTAGCGAATTAGGTTAATCAGTGTTTTGTAAGCGCTTGTGCGCTATTAGCGCTAATAAGCGGGCTCTTAGAAAAAAGGAGAATTAGCAAAAATAGAGATATTATTGTTAATCACTGTTATTAACGCTAGTAGCGCTAGTAGCGCTAAGCAGCTTCTTAGGAAAGACGACATAGCAAAATTAGCGTATTAGTGTTAAATCATGGTATTTGCGCTAGTAAGCGCTACTAGCGCTAATAGCGGGCTTTCTTAGAAATGAGACATTAGCAAAACATTAGCGAGATTAGTGTTAAATTTGTTATTAGCGCTAGTAGAGCTATTAGCGCTAATAGCGGCTTTCTTAGAAAAGAAGTATTAGCAAAATTAGCGATTATTAGTGGTAATCACGTTATTAACGCTACTAGCGCATAATAGCGGGTTTCTTAGGAAAGAAGAATAGCAAAAATTAGCGATATTCGTGTTAATCCATTGTTATAGCACTAGCGCTATTACGCAATAGAGAGGCTCTTAGAAAAGATAATATTAGCAAAATTATGCGATATTAGTGTTACTCATGTTATTAGGGTAGTAGCGCTTAGTAGCGCAATGGGGCTTCTTAGAAAAGATAGTTTTAGCAAAATTAGCGATAATAGTGGGAGTTCCACTGTTGTTAGCGCTTAGTGTGCTAATCGCGCTAATAGCGGGCTTTCTTAGGAAGAAGACATAGCAACATTGCGATATTAGGTAATCATTGTTATTAGCGCTAATTGCGCTACTAGCGCTAATAGCGGGCTTTCTTAAGAAAAGAAGACTTAGCAAAGTAGCGATAGTAGTGTTAATCATTGTTTATTAGCGCTAGTAGCGCAATTAGCGCTAATAGCGGGGCTTTCTTAGAAAAGAGAGTATTAGCAAATGCGATATTAAGGTGTTTTAATCACGTTTTATTAGCGTCGAGCGTATTAGCGCTAATAGTGGGCTTTCTTAGAAAGAAGAAATAGCAAAATTAGCGGTATAGTGTTAATCATTGTTATTAGCGCTAGTTTGCGCTATAGCGCTAAATAGCGGGGCTTTCATAGAAGATAGTATTAGCCAAATTAGTGCCTTAGTGTTATTCAATGTTATTAGCGCTAGTAGCTCTATTAGCGCTAATAGCGGCTTTCTTAGAAGGAGACATTAGCAAATATTAGGACGACATAGTGCTAAATATGGTTTTAGCGAGAAAGAGCTAATTACTGCTAATAGCGGACTGTCTTAGAAAAGAAGACATTAGCAATATTAGCGGCAATAAGTGTTACTCATTGTTATTAGCGACTAGTAGCGATATTAGTGCTAATAGCGGGCTTTCTTAGAAAGAAGACATTAGCAAATTTAGCGATATTAGTGCTAAATATTGTTATTAGCGCTGGTAGTAGCGGTTTAGCGCCATAACGGGCTTCTTAGAAAGAAGAACATTAGCAAAAAGTAGCGGCAATAGTGTTAATCAGTGTTTATAAGCGTAGTAGTAGCACTATTTAGCGGGTTAATAGCGGGTTTCCTAGAAAAGAAGACATTAGCAAAACTTAGGATATAGTGTTAATTCATTGTATTCAGCCGATAGTAGCGCTAAAAGCGCTAATAGCGGGCTTTTTAGAAAAAGATAGTCTTAGCAAAATTCGCGATATTAGTGTTAATCCCTGTTATTAGCGCTATAGCGCTATTAGCGCAAAGAGCGGGCTTCATTAGGAAAAGGAGACCATTAGCATATTAGCGATATATGCTAAATATGTTATTAGCGCTAAAGCGCGAATTATTAGAAAAGAGGGACATTAGCTATTAGCGATATTAGTGAAACTATGTTATTAGCGATAGTAGCGCTATTAGCGCTATAACGGGCTTTTTAGAAAGAGACATTTGGCAAAAATTAGCGATATTAGTGTTATCACTGTTCTTAGCGCTTTAGCGCATAGCGCTAATGCGGGTTTTCTAGAAAAGAAGGACATTAGCAAAATTAGCTGGTAAGTAGTGTTTAATCATTGTTATTAGCGCTAGTAGCGCTATTAGCGCTAATAGCGGGCTTTCTTAGAAGAAGCATTAGCAAAATTAGCGGATATTAGTGTTAATCATTGTTATTAGCGCTAGTAGCGCTATTAGCGCAAATAGCGGGCTTTCTTAGAAAAGGGAACATTTAACCAAATATTAGCGATATAGTGTTAAAATTGTTATTTAGCGCTAATAGCGGCTTCTAGAAAAGAAGACATTAGCAATAATTAGCGTATTAGGCTAAATATGTATTAGCGCTAGTAGCGCAATTAGCGCTAATAATAACGGGCTTTGTTCGGAAGAAGACATTTTATACAAATTAGCGTATTAGTGGTAATCACTGTTATTAGCGCTAGTAACGATATTAGCGCTAATGGCGGGCTTTCTTAGAAAAAAAAAGACATTAGCAAAATTAGCGATAATAGTGTTAATCATTGTTATTAGCGCTAGTAGCGCTATTAGCGCTAATAGCGGGCTTCCTTAGAAAGAAGACATTAGAAAAATTAGCGATATTAGTGTTAATCAGCGTTATTAGCCTAGTAGCGCTATTAGCGTAATAGCGGGCCTTTCTTAGAAAAAGAAGACATTAGCAAAATTGGCGATATTAGTGTTAAATAATGTTATTAGCGCTAGTAGCCCTATTAGCGCTAATAGGGGGCTTTCTTAGAAAAGAGAGTATTAGCAAAATTAGACGTATTAGTGTGAATCACTGTTATTAGCGCTAGTAGCGATAATACGATAATAACCGGCTTTCTTAGAAAAGACGACATTAGCAAAATTAGCGGTAATAGTGTTAATCATTGTTATTAGCGTAGTAGCGCTATTAGAAGAACGTGCTCAAGAATTTGGTGCTGGTACTGTTTATCCATTCTTGTAAGATCTTTAAATATTTCCATCTCCACTGGTGTTACACCCAGTGCATGGAAGCTTTTTAGGGTCATTCCAGATCTTCAAGTCTGGTGATTGTCATTCTGTTTCCAACTACCGTCCCCTATCATTACAACCAATTGTCGGCAGATTTGGAAGGGTTATCAAAAAGGCCCACCAAAATTGTCCTTTTTCTCATCATAATGACAAAGTTCTAACAAACATCAATTTGGCTTTCTTCAGAAGTCGTCCCCTGGCCGAGACCTCCTAACGGCCCTTAATGTTGTATGAGCGTCTTGAAAGTCGGAAAAGTGGGCTGTAGCTATTCGACTAAGTAAGGCCTTTGACAAAGTCCCCCCATGGCACTCTTTGCGTAAACTACATTCTACTGGGATCACTGGTCCCCTTCTTAGGCTGGTAATGTTCCTACTTTCCGGCCGTACACAGTATGTTTCTGTTCATGGCATTCTTCTGATCATGTCCCTGTTCTGTCTGTTTCCCAGGGCTCTGTTGGGGCCATACTCTTTCTATCTATATCAATGATCTTCATCATTCTTCATTTTCTCTCAACAGTTCCTTGGTTTCTTTATGCTGATGACACCAACCTATACAAACCCATCAGCCTTGACAGTGATATCACCAGCTTTCATGCAGACATTGATACTATTTATAAACTGGTTTACCAACAACAAATCTCACTGCCAATGCCAGCAAGACTCTAAAATCTAGGTCATTTCCACCAAGAAAAAACCCTTTTTCCAAACGTCTGTCTCAGCATGAAAACCAAGTTATTGAAAGAGTTTCCTCTGTCAAATTCCTGGGTATTCAACCATCTCTGAAAATTATCCTGGAATGTGCACGTGGACTATATCTGTAAGAAAGCCAGGAAGAACCACTAGGGCGTTATCCATAGAGCTTTTACAACGCCTCCCTACCACACGCACGTCGTTTTCTGATACTTGGTTGGTTCAACCCATCCATTGAATACGGCAGTATTCCTTGGATCCTTTAAACATCACGCTACCCAACAGTGGAATCTACTCAGCGATTTGACTGCAGAGTCATTCTCCAATCTTGGGATCTCTCCAATGAAGATCCCTCATGTTCCAATTCTTCCTCCCTTATCTAAGCGGCGTGACCGTTGCTGTCCTGGTGCCATCTCTTCAAGATTCTTAACCACCTTTGCTTTCTCCTAATCCCTTCAAGTCGCCCCCTAGACCTACCCTTCAATCTCAATAGCCTCTCTCTTGATCCACCCTTCCGCAGGCGCTCGCTTTCCAAAAGGTCTTTTTATCCATTTGCTCCCACATTATGAAACTACCTGCCCGAGGATGTTCCTAAGGCACCTCCCGAAAAGCCTTTAAAGCGCGTTAGCTCCAACATCTTGTAGTGTTTATATTACCCTCAAAAAATTTGATTTATTAAAATATTATTTTCTCAATTTTATTTGAGGAAACGAGTTCTCACGGGGAAAGTATGTTGTTTACTAAAAAGAGAGAAAAGGGATTCCCTAGAGTTGTGTATGCAGGCTGCACCTGTTAAGATTGCACAATAGGGAAGAAGTGGGAATTCCCCACGATGTAAACTTAGTAACTTGAGTCAGCTGTTTATGCTTTAAAAGATCAAAACATTGCAAGATATGGGGCAGATTCCCCCACAAAGTTATTATCTGAAGTGATGAATTTGGGTGATGAATTACGATGCGTCAGCTAGTGTAAGGTTATGTTTAGAAGAAGAATGATTAATGATTATTGTTAGCAAGGGGAATCTATCTGTGAGTACGATAAACTCATGGAAGGACTCTCTGCCAGCAATTCCACTACTAACAAGTAGCTAGCTAGAAGATAGCTAGTTTTACTCTGCATTAAGGAGCAAACATCAAGTACCTAGTGCAGCGATATAATATTCCATGTGAGCAGAGGGCTGTAATTATTCTACGGTCATTTGAAGCGAAAGTGCTGGGAATCAAAATAGGATTCCAAATTGGGACAGATAGAAAATCGTGGTGATTATCTGGACTGATATACTGGGATTTATTATCGGCGAGGGACTTAATTAAACCTGACGTTTGAACTGCTGGACCAAAAGTTATATTCAGGACTGAGAGATTCCCATGGAATAATACCTGGAGGGTTAGTTTAAAGTTAATTATGTGACTTGTGCGCGCGGTCGTTTTGGGTCTTCCGCTGTGAGGACATCGTCATTGAACTGCAACGCTTCAACACAGGACACTAGCAAAAACTCTAAGTAAATTATAATCTAAATATTGGTGTGTAATTTTATGATTGAATTTTGTTTTGGCAGTACCAAATTTTAGACCCAGACATAAAAGATCATTGTAAAACTGTTTTATTATATAAAATTTGGATTCACTTGTGCCACGGCTCATTGTTGTGTTTGCTGATGGGTGGCTTATGACCTTAGGCGCCTGCGAGACGTCATAACAGAATTGGGGGCTGTCCGGGGAATTGAATTGAGATAAATTTGAGCCTTTGTGTTCAGAATTTACACCCTAAAAGTGGTGATAATATTGCAAAACATGTGCACATTTTAGCATACATATTTTGTGTGTATTACATGTACTACCATGTAGTTTGTTCAAGTTAGTATATGTGTTTGTAGAGTACCACAATACAATGGAGTTGTCAAGAAGTGTTCTAGGGCAAATAACATTGGGAGAGTTGATGAGCTGAGACAGCCTGGTAATAAACTAGGGCCAAGCATTTAGACTTGAGGCAAAACATGCTATGAGAAAGCAAGTCAAAAAAATAATTCGATTAAAAAGTTTGTCCAGGAAGGATTTATGGGATGTTACATTTGGATAGGATTAGAAGAGAAATTCGGAACAGGCAAAGTGATGCATTAAGTAAAAGAACTTGAAATTCAAAAGGAATTAGAAAATGCAATTGAAAAAGATGGAAATGGAACAAAATCAAAAAGAAAAGGAGAATTGAAATTAGAGAAAGAAAAATTGCAAATGCAGAAAAAGCGAAGGAAAAGGAATTAGATTGAAAATGCAAAATGAAATGATGACAAATAAGAGATGAAAATTGCAAATGCAATGGATATGAAAAGAAAAGAGCTTGAAGCTCAACCAGGGTTTAGAAAAATTGAAACAACAGGCTAGCTCGTAAGACTCTTCCAAGGAAAATGGTTTTTTAAGCGGCGAAAATATTCGCCTGTTCCAAATGTCAGGGAAAAGAAGTAGACAAATACTTCTTACACTTGAGAAAAATGCCAAAAAGCTTGAAGTGGCCCAAGGAATCTTGGGCCTTGTTGCTCTGCTACAGTCCGTGTTCTGGTAAAAGCCCGATGAAAGGAAATATATTCGGCCGCAGTCATTAGACAGATGTAGTGATCACTCGACGAGGTTGAAAGCAGGCAGTGCTCAAAAGCATATGAATTGGTGCCTAGAGGATAAATTATAAAGACAAAATTCAGGTCTTGTCAGAAAAGGATGACCAGACCACGTTGAATTTGCCCGTGTAAATGAACAAATGTTTGATCGATGGCTTCTCTCAAAGAAGTCGGGCAAAATTGGTCAACTTAGGGAGTTGATGTAGTTGAAGAGTTCAAAACAGTTCTAAAATCAAGATATCAAAACCATCTGGTGAAAACAAAATGACAGTTTGCGTGAAGCAGACGTAAAGGCAGACGATTAGTGCATGACAACAATTAAGTCATACTAGTAGCCCCACGCCAAGAATTTACTAGGTACAACAGTAAACAATACGTCGGTTCTAACAAAGCGTCTATGGTAGCAATCAGGAGGGGAAATCCGTCAGGTTCCCATGAAAAGGGGAGTTAAGAAAGTAATGGTGCTTATCAGAAACATTGGGATGGACCCAAATCACAGTTACATTTGCAATCCTGTAAGAAGCCAGGACATACATAGGTCACGCTGTTGGGAGATACATGGCTATCCCACCAAAAAGGAGAGAGCCAAAAGTGGGGTAGTCAAAAACCAATAGGTTGTGCAGTACTTTTGAGGTCCAAAAGTTCATTCTTCGTTCAGAAGAAAACAAGACATCCCACAAAAGGGCATGGACACAGAAAAGTAAGGGATGACTTTTAAGCCTTTTGTTTTGGAGGAATTTGTGTCAATTTCAGGTGATAGTTTAGATCCAAAACCCATTAGAATAATGTGGGACACGTGCTGCGCCCAGTCCATGATATTGGAAGATGCACTTCCATTTGATATGAGAGTTCCACCAGGAAACTAGTCCATTGATTCGGGATAGGTATGGATTGTATTAGCTGTCCGCATTCACAAACAGAGATTGAAATCAGACTTGGTTGCTGGACACTGTCACAATTGGTGTTAGGACAAAACTCCCGTTAAAGGCGGTATCATGTTTGTTAGGGAATATGTGGCAGGGGGGAGGGAAAGTGCTCCCAGAACCCATAGTTCCCAGGTGCCTGTACAGTGAATTTGATGAGGAAATAGACATTTTTCCGCATGTGCAGTGGAGTAACTAGGTCAATGACCAGAAAAGCCTTACAAGGAAAACCAGAGTGAGCAGGTGAGGAGTCAAAATATCATTCACATCGGAAGAGCGTCGAGGAGGACTTGGGCCCACATTTAGAGGATACTTTTCTCTCAAATAGAGGATATTGGAGGGTCTATTCCCTCGTCAGGGGAGACTAATCCCTGTTAGCTGAAAATCCAGCCCATGAGCACAAAAAAGTGACAAGCTGGTAACAATGATGGAAAAATCAAGCAGCTGAGCATGATAGAGTTAGGGACGAAAGGAGACCTTTAAGCCATGACACGCTGGTAAATGAGAAGACACAACGAACCCAGCACTTAGAAATTCGGGTGAGATGAGGGCATTTGTCGCAAACAGGAAGCCGAGCAAATTCCTGTATGTTTCTACAAGCAAAATGGTGTCATCATGAGAAAAGGGCGGGCCACCCGACTTGCAAGTGTAGAGGAATGGAAATGGAAGGTTGTGCATTCAAATTGAGTGCTAAAGGTTAGACCATAGGGAAGTGATAGGAATAGCCAATGATAGTCCCATGGCAGACAATTGGGTGAGAAAAAACACATGACCAGGAATAGGGTCATTTTGGTGGCCCTACACTCAGAAAATATGTGTCTGCGATTGTACGGATGTCCCACCCATTGTCAAATGGTGGGCAAGCCAATCAGAAAATAGAAAAATTCTATGCTTCCCTTGCAACCAAATACCAGCATTTGATGAGCCCATTTAGTAGGGTGTTAATAGATTGTGTAGGGCCACTTCCAAAGACCCAAGTCAGGAAATCAGTGGTTATATGACATTAGTGTGCTTCCGCAAGATTCCCTGAGGCTACACCTTTGAGAAATATTAGGGCAACAGAATATAGTGAAAGCTCTAACAAGTTTTTCACCCCTAAGTGGCCTGCCCCAAAATCAATTCAGGTTGATCAAGGATCAAATTTCATGTCAGGGGTGTTCCAACAAGTACTGGACCAGTTGGAATTTTCCCAGTACAGTTCTTAAGCATACCACCCAGAATCCCAGGGGGGCCCTAGAAAGGTACCACCCCCCCACACATTGAAAAACATATGATCAAACATATGTTTGAATTTGAGAGGGACTGGGATGAGTGAGTTCATCTCCCGTTATTCGCTACCAGGGAGGCTGTACAAGAGTCATAGGATTTTCAGTTCCATTTGAGTTGGTGTTTGGTCACCAAAGTTAGGGGATCATTGAAACTACTGAAAGGAAAAGTGGTTGTGTGAAAAGCCTGATGTGAATTTGTTAAGACTATGTGTCTCAAGTCCGACACAGCTCCAAAGAGCCACTGAACAATGCCAAATCAAAAATCTCAAAACAGAGTCAGGCAAAAAAATGAAACATGGTATGACCAAAGATTGATAGGAACAGAGTATTCAAGCCGGTGATAAAGTTTTGGCCACTTTTTCCAATACAAGGGCATCTTTTGCAAGCCACGTAGTCTGGACCCTATGAGATTTGAGAAGCAAAGTGGAGACCTTGAATGTGATCAAACACCAGGTAGAGTAAAAGTCGGCCATTATGTCACATAGATATGCTCAGCTAAAGAGATATAATGAAAGAGATGATGACATAAAGCCTGCAGGTGTAATGTCATCTATATTTCATATCATATTTACTTTATTAATATTTCATATTTATTTATTTCCATCTCAACAACAAGCATACAACCATATATAATATATGAAAATAGACATTAAATTCAATTGAGATGAGGATAACATAAGAACGCAAGGCGTGTGAAATATAGCACCCTGATAAGATACGTTATTGTTTACAGTTAATGAATGATAGACGAAAAATTTCTAATACCTAATAAAGACGAGAAAAACAAAGAACAGTTATTGGCGCTAAAGAAAACATATAAAAAACGAAAAAACAGGAATTGAATGAACAATAAAACCTAACTAAGCAAATAAACGAAAGGTTGCAGATGGACAGACCATACAAAACAAAAACATTGACAGCTGTATAGTCTTAAGGAGAATCTGAACTGTATGGACGATGATTGATTTTTCAGGTTTTTTGTGAAACATGGACAATGAGAGGAACAATTTTTAAGTTTATAATGTAGGGAATTCCAAGCAATACACCCTGGGTTTTTATGTGTTTCTGGCCAAGAAGTGTGTTAGTGGGCTTGACATAAATATCACTTGCATGGCGGTGCTGTAGTGATGTATTGTTCATTTACGGTTGAAAAAAGTTATGGTTCTTAATAAGTTCTGGCGGTAACATTTTATGGTGATATGGTACATAAATGATGCTAGATGAAGAGTAATATGTCATGATTTTAAAGTGATTATAGACTAAAAATAGGTCGGTGTGGCAAGCCAATGGAGTTTGTACAGGTTATGGATCAGGCCTTTTTTGCATTCGGAAATTGAATCAAGATTACAGTTGTGTGTTATCTGCCCAAAGGATTGCGCAATAAATGAGATAGGGGAGCACAAATGTATTATATAGTGTGTGGAGAGATTCATGGGGTAGAAAAGGACGAACTTTGCGAATAATTCATTGTTTTTCGCGATCATTTTGACACATGATTGTGGGGATTTCCAAGATAAATCGTTTATATATCAAAGTCCTAAAAAATTTCGTGGTGTGACCTTGGGTTAATTAATTAAATTATCAATTTTAATATATCTAGAGTTGAGTGTGTACAAATGGTGACATCACAGAGTAGCATTAGAAACAAAACAGCACTGTAAACGCAGAAAATGAGTATGGTGTCAAATTGCAAAAATTCTGACAACGTGTCAATTTGGACAAGAAATTAAGGCATCTCCCACAGGTCAACGAGGTGAGTGAGAGAGTTAATTCATGAGTGGGAGAACATATTTCCTGATGTACTAGTGAGGACACATGTCATACCCATGACATTAGATGTAGGGGGACTCTGAGCCTGTTAAAGCAAACATCCTTAATAGGGTGAATCCAAATCGGGTTGAACCATATCAGGATGTGAGGTGTGATACATGTGGGACGGTGTGGAGTGGTGGAAGCAAAGCAGTGGTGAATGGAGTGTCACTTTCAGGCTGATTATTTAGATCCAAAACCCATTAGAAGCATGCGGGACACATGCTGTACACAGTCTATGGTATTGGAAGATGCACTTCATTTGATATTGAGGTCCACAGGAACTATGTTGCTTTGATCAAAGGTATAGGTATGGATGGTATTAGTGTCCCTCTTCACAAAATGAATTTGAAATCAGGACGTGGTTCTGGAACTGTCACAATTGGTTGTTAGACACAGAACTCCCGTAAAAGGGGTTCCATGTGTTAGGGGAAATGATGTGGCAGCAGGGGGGAATGGAAAGTGCTCCCAGATCCCATAGTTCCCAGGTGCCCTGTACAGTGGATAAATTGATGAGGAAATAGAATTTTTCCCGCATGGGCGTAACTAGAGTCAATGACAGAAAAGCCTCACAGGAAAAACAGTGAGCAGGTTGATGAGTCAAAATAGTCATACATAGGAGAGCGGTCGAGGATGACTGGTCCACATATAGAGGATACTTTCGCTCAAAATTAGAGGAATTTGGAGGTCATCTTCCCTCTTCAGGGGCGACTAAATTCCCTGTTAGGGAAAATCCAAACCCCTGAGCACAAACAAGTGACAAAGCATGGTAAAACATGTGAAAATCCAGCCGCTGAGCATGATAGAGTGAGGGACTGTAAAGGAGACCCTTAAGCCATGCACACGCTGGTAACTGAGCAGTACAACGACCAAGCACTTAGGAAATGAGGTGAGAGGGCATTGACCCACCAGGAAGCAGAGCAAATTCTTGTATGTTTCTACAAGCAAAATGGTGTCCTCAAGAGAAAATGCCGGCCACCCGATGCACTTGTAGATGAGGAATGGAGGTTGTGCTTCAAATTGTAGTGCCAAAGGTATACCATAGAAAAGTGATAGGCATAGCCCATGTTAGTCCCATGGCAGGCCACTTAGGTGTGAGAAAAAACAAATACAGACAGATTTAGGGAGTCATTTTGGTGGACTACACTCAGAAAAGATGAGTCTGAGTATTGTAAGACTGTCCCCCCCCCCCCCCCAAAACATGTCAAATGGTGGGCAAGCCCAATCAGAAAATTCCTACTGCTCCCTTGCAACAATACCAGCATTTGCTTGAGCCATTTAGTAGGGTTGTGAATAGATTGTGTAGGGCCCTTCCAAAGACCAAGTCAGGACAATAGATTTACTGACCATCATGTGTGCTTCCACAAGATTCCCTGAGGCTATACCCTGGAGAAATATAAGGGCACAGGAATATAGTGAAAGCTCTAACAAAGTTTTCACCCTGTAGGCTTCCCAAAATCAATCAGTCTGATCAGCGATCAAATTCATGTCAGGTGTGTTCCAACAAGTATGGACCAGTGGAATTTTCCCAGTACAGTTCTTAAGCATACCACCCAGAATCCGGGGGCCCTAGAAAGGTACCACCAAAACATGAAAACAATGATCAAAACCTATTGTTTTGAATTTGAGAGGTGCTGGGATGAGGGAGTTCATTCCTGTTCTTGCTAACAGGCGGAGGCTGTACAAGGCATTAGGATTCAGTCCATTTGAGTTGGTGTTTGGTTCACAAAGTTAGGGGACCATTGAAATACTGAAAGAAAAGTGGTTATGTGAAACTCTGATGTGAATTTGTTAGACTAGGTGTCTCAATTCAGACCACAGGCTCCCAAAAGCCACTGAAATGCCAAACCAAATCCTCAAAACAGAGTCAGGTCAAAAAAAAATGAAAACATGGTATGACAAGATGCTAGGAAACAGAGTATTCAAAGGCCAGGTGATTAAAGTTTTGGCAATTTTCCAATACAAGGGCATCCTTTGAAAGCCAAGTTAGTCTGGACCATATGAGAGTGAGAGCAAAGTAGGCGACCCTGACTATGTGATCAAAACACCAGGTAGACCGTAATAAAAGCGACAATTATGTCACATAAATATGTCCAAAGAGTATAATGAAAGAGATGAGACATAAAGCCTGATAGGTAATGTCATCTACAGTTGATGTGTGTACAAAATGGGGACATCACAGCGTTAGAATTTGAACAAAACAGCACTGTAAACGCAAGAAATGAGTAGTGTCAAATTGCAAAATTCTGACATACTGCCAATTTAGACAAGAACGAAATTAAGCATCTCCCACAGGGGTCAACGAGGTGAGTTGAGGAGAGTTAATATGAGTGGGAAGAAACATATTTCCTGATGTAACTAGTGAGACACATGTCATAACCATGACATAGATGTAGGGGACTATGAGTAGCTGGAAAGCAACATCCTTATAGGGTGAATCAATCGGGTTGCAAACATATCAGAGTGACCTGGGATACAGTTGGACGGGGAGTGGTGTGGAGCAAGCAGATGGTGAATGGAGTTCCCCATGTGTCTGGTTCCCAAACCTGAGGGTCATTTTCCGTTTTGTAACAGATTTCGAAAAGTCAACACTCTGTTCCAAAACCGACTCATATCCGATCCCACGATTGATGATTGCATAGATCGAGTTGGAAATCAAATTTGTTAGCAAATTTGATTTGTTGACGGGGGTGGTGTTGGCAAGTTCCCCGCACTGACCGTGCAAAAGACATTTCAGCCTTTGTGCGCCCGATGGCCTATACCAATACTAAAGAATGGCATTGGTCTCAAAAAATTCTGCCGCAAACATTTCAGAGATTAGTGAACAGGGTAGTTGCAGACATTAGAAATTGTGAAGGCTATGTCGATGATCTCCTTGTGTACAGTGAAACATGGGAAGAACACATGAGACAGCTCCAACAGTTATTTGAGAAATTACTCTCAGGGCAGGTTAATGTTGAATCTGGTGAAAAGTGAATTTTGCAATGCGAATGTCCCATACTTAGGGCATGTTGTAGGACATGGGAAATTAGGCCAATCACTGCAAAAAGTTGAAGCAATTGAGAAGTCCCCACACACAAAAGCAAAAAGAGATTCAGGAGACTCTTAGGTATGGTCGGGTAGTACAGAAAATTACTGTCCAAATTTATCAGAAATAGCGTGTCCGCGACAACATCCGAAGAAGGAACGCAAAATTGTCTGGTAGAGCAATGCCAAAGGTTGAGAAAATCAAAGCTATTTAGATGAATGCGCCAGTTTTGATTGCGCCAGACTTTCAGAAAAAAAAATTTCAAAGTTGGCAGTTGATGCCCAGTGAGTAGGATGTTGGTGGAGTCTCATGCAGCAGATGAAAATGAAGTAGATCATCCTGTATGTGCTTACTCTAAAGAAGTTGACAAAATCAGAAAAATACTCAAAATGAAAAGATGTCGTGCCATTGCTATTGTCATTGCAAAAGTTTGAAGTGTACGTGAGTACAACAGTGCACCCAGTTCTAGTGTACACGGATCACAATCCGTTGACTTTCATCCACAAGATCTGAAAAACAGAAATCAGGACTTGTAAGGTGGAGTGGAGATCTCTATTGCTTGAGAAAGAATACAATTGGACATTAAGACTATCAAAGGAAAAGAAATGTCTTGGCAGATGCCCCCCCTTGTCCAGCGCTGCTTCAAAATTTTGTGCAGAAATTGAGAGATTACAACTTTATGTAATAGTTAGACTGGAAGGCGCAATGCAGAAACATTCTATAAAAAGTGTAACATTTCACATGGTAAAACTGTATGTAAAATTAACACCAAAATGGTTAAAGGTAATTAAAGCCCAGATTTTGGAAAATTTTTCATCATTCCAAATTTCTTTTAAGGAGGTAGGATGTTAATACCCTCAAAAATTTTGATTAAAGATTTTTCTCAATTTTATTGAGAAAGATTTCTCACGGGAAAAGATGTTGTTACTATAAAAGAGAGAAAAGGGATTCCCTAGAGAGTTGTTTATGCAGGGCCTGCACCTGTTTAGATTGCACAATAGGGGAAGTTGGGGACTCACCAAGATGTAAAACTTAGAACTGAGGTCAGCTTTGTTTATGCTTTAAAAGATCAAAACAGTGCAGATCTGGGAATCCCCCACAAAGTTATGTATATGAAAGTGAGTAATTCGGGTGATGAATTAAGATTGGTCAGCTAGTGTAAAGGTTATATTGTTTAGGAATATGATATGAGTAATGATTATTGTTAGGAAAGGGGAATCTATCTGTGAGTAGAAAATATAGCACTGGAAAGACTCTCTGCCAGCATCACTACTGAACAATGTAGCTAGCTAGAAGAAGATAGTTTTACTCTGCATTAAGGAGCAGGGACATTCAAATACCTTAGTGACAGGATCTATAATTCCATGTGAGCAGGAGTGCTGTAATATTCTACTGCATCTTGCAGCGCGAAAAGTGCGGGTATCAAAATAGGATTCGAACTTGTGGACAGATAGAAACTCGTTGGTGATTATATTGAGACTGATTTATAAGGTGGATTTATTATCGGCCGAGGGGGACTTATTTAACCTTGACGTCTTGAACTGGTGGACAAAAGTTATCTTAGGACTGAGAAGATTCCCATGGAATAATACCTGAGGAGTTAAATTATTGTGAATTGTGCGCTGTCGTTTTGGAGTCTTCGCTGTGAAAAAGGGGGGGACATTATCGTCATTGAATATTCAAACGCTTTCAACACAGGGAACACTAGCAAACTCGGAAGTAAATGCTAATCTTAATATGGATGTGTAATTTTATTGTAATTTTGTTTTGGACATACCAAATTTTCTAGAACCCAGACAGTAAAGAGTATGAAAACTGTTTTATTCTATTAAAATTTGGATTAATTGTGCACGGCTCATGTGTTGGTGTTTGATGGGTGTTGTGACCTTAGGCGCCTGCGAGACGTCATAACAGTAAGCTATATAAGGTCTAGGTTTTTTATTTATCCATGCGTATGGTCCCTTTATTTTGATTTTCCTATCCGCCATTCCGTTCACTTGGGTTTTAGGCTGCCTTCTATTTTGTGTGTTTTTTATGGGATCCTTATTGAGTGCGATGTAATATTGGGCTGGTCCTGGCTATATAGGCCAATTGGTATAAAGAAATAAATAAATTAGCGCTAATAGCGGGCTTCCTTAGAAGAAGACGACTTAGCAAAATTTGCGATATTAGTGTTAAATAATGTTATTAGCGCTAGTAGCGCTATTAGCGCTATAGCGGGCTTTCTTAGGAAAAAAGACATTACCAAAATAAAAGATATTAGTTGTTAATCATTGTTATTAGCGTAATTAGCGCTAATAGCGGGCTTTTTAGAAAAGAAGACATTAGCAAAAGTAGGATATTAGTGTTAATCATTGTGATTAGCGTTGTAGCGCTATCTAGCGCTAATTAGCGGGTTTCTTAGAAAGAAGAAATAGGCAAAAATTAGCGATATTAGTGTTAATCATTGTTATTAAGCGATAGTAGCGCTATTAGCGCTAATTCGCCGGGCTTCTTAGAAAAGAAGACAGAGCAAAATTACGATATAGTTTTCATCATTGTTATTGCTAGTAGCGATATTAGCGCTAATAAGCGTGCTTTCTTAGAAAAGATAGTATTAGAAAAATTAGCGAATTAGTGTAAAATAGTTATTAGCGCTAATAAGCGCTATATTAGCGTTAATAGCGGGGCTGGCTTGCTTAGAAAAAGATAGGATTAAAATTAGCGATGTAGTGTGTTAATCCACTGTTATGAACGCTAGTTAGCGCTATTAGCGCTAATAGCGGGTGTTTCTTAGAAAAGAGACATTAGCAAAATTAGCGATAATATTGTTAATAATGTTATAGGCTATATAGCGCTATTAGCGATAATAGCGGACTTTCTTAGAAAAAGAAAACAGTTAGCAAATATTAGCGATATTAGTGCTAAATATTTTTATTAGCGCTATTTGTAGCGCTAATAGCGGGTTCTTAAAAAAGTAGTTTAGCAAAATTAGCGATATGAGTGTTAATCACTGTGATTAAGCGCTAATAGCGATATTAGCCGTACTAGAGGCTTCTTAGAAAATAAGACATTAGCAAAATTAGCGATATTTAGTGTAAATATTTTTATTAGCGCTAGTAGCGCTGTAGCGCTAATAGCGGGCTTTCTTAAATAAAGATAAGTATAGCAAAAAATTAAGCGATATTCGTGTTAATCACTTATTTAGCGCTAAGTACGCTATTAGCGCTAATATGGGCGTCTTAGAAAAGAAGACAGCACAAAATTAGCCGATAGTCTTAGTGTTAACCATTGTTATTAGCGCTAATAGCGGTATTAGCGCTCATTAGCGGCTTTATTAGAAAAGATAGGATTAGCACAATGAGCGATATTAGTGTTAATCCATGTTATTAGCGCTAGTGCGCTATTAGCGCTAATAGCGGGGGTTTCTTAGAAAAGACGACATTAGCAAAATTAGCGATCGTAGGTAATCACTGTTATTAGCGCTAATAGCGCTATTAGTGCTAATAGCGGACTTTCTTAGAAAAGAAAACATTAGCAAAATTAGCGATATTAGTGTTATCACTGTTATTAGGCTAATTGCGCTACTAGCGCTAATAGCGGACTTTCTAAGAAAATAAGACATTAGCAAAATTAGCGATATTAGTGTTAATATTGTTTTAGCGCTAATAGCGTCAATAGCGGGCTTTTTGAGAAAAGATAGTATTAGCAAAATTTGCGATATTAGTGTTAAATAATGTTATTAGCGCTAGTAGAGCTATTAGCGCTACTAGCGGGATTGCTAGAAAAGAAGACATTCAGCAAAATTAGCGATAATAGGGTTAATTCAATTGTATTAGCGCTAGTAGCGCGAGTAGCGCTAATAACGGGTTTCTTAGGAAGGAAGACATTAGGCAAAAATTAGCGATATAGTGTTAATCAATGGAATAGCGCTAGTAGCGCTATTAGCGCTAATAGGCGGGCTTCTTAAAAAGATAGTATTAGCAAAATTAGGCGGGATATTTTTTTTAGTGTTAATCACTGTTATAGCGCTAGTAGAGCTATTAGCGCTAATAGCGGGCTTTCTAGAAAGAAGGGACATTAGAAAATTAGCCGATATAGTGCTAAAATTATTGTTAAGCGCTAATAGCGCTAGAGCGCTTATAGCGGGCTTTCTTAGAAAAGATAGTTATAGCAAACTAGCGATATTAGTGTTAATCACTGTATTAGCGCGAAGTAGCCCTATAGCGCTAAATAGCGTCTTCTTAGAAAAGTTAGTATTAGCAAAATTAGCGATATTAGTGTTAATCACTGTTATTAGCGCTAATAGCGATATTAGCGCTAATAGCGGGCTTTCTAGAAAAGAAAGAAGACATAGCAAAATTAGGATACTAGTGCGGAAAATATTGTTATTAGCGCTAATAGAGCTACTAGCGCTAATAGCGGGCTTCTTAGAAAAGCTAGTATTAGCACCAATTAGCGATATTAGGTTAATCAATGTTAATTAGCGCTAGAGCGCTATTAGCGCTAATAGCGGGGTTTCTTAGAAAAGATAGATTAGCAAAATTAGCGATTTTAGTGTTAATCGTTAATTAGCGCTAATAGCGCTAATTATTTTGTGTCTAAGAAAACAGTGCTAGATTCGCTAAAACTGGTTTGGCATTAGCGAATTAGCGCACTTTTATCTAATTATATGGCTAATAACCGCTAATTAGCGGCATAGCAAAAAAGCGGCTAATTGCGCTAAATAGCCAATCTCGCGGAAGGACTCCAAAATGT
>JAMKCH010068593.1:0-48695 GCA_023653785.1 Ophioderma brevispina
AGTTTGCAGAGAATCCGTCAAATTTCATCGCCACGGACATCCAGACAAAAGACGAAGTACAAACACTAGATATCCAATACAAATTTCCATGGGGACCTGACACCATAGAAAGGATATACAACCGAGGGAAGCAGCCAGTGGAAGAATTGCACTGGTGGATGAAAAATTGTGGTGATATAGAAGGGGGGTGGGATAAAATGGGAATCTTGCAACCTGAAGAGAGTAATTCAACAAGTGAACAGAGTGAAGACCAAGAAGTCCTGCTTGAGAAAAAGGCAGACTTAGAAAAAAGAGTGATGGATTTATTAAAGGTAGGTCAAATTGAAGGGAGTTTCCGTAACCTGACCCATCTGACACAATTTTTTCTGACACACTTACAAATTCGGAAACCCTTCACGGAATAAAGCACAGGTTTATTCCATTAAGGTTTTCGAATTCATAAGTATGTCAGAAAAAAGTGTCAGATGGGTCATCAGGTTACAGAAACTCCCCAAATTGAATCCTAAATTAAGTATCCTAAGAATTGCAGTGGTTTTTTGGCCTGTTTCCTAACATGGATTCACCATCCTGAAACTGAAGTGAGCATGGGCAGCTAGAAGAGGGGGATATATACCCCACCCTTTGACATGGGGAGATAGTCCATGTTACCATCAGGGCTCTCCAATTTTTCATAAGTGCATAAGAAAAGTGGTGCAATTCCACTTTAAAAATGGATAAACATTGATGTAAATCTATTCAATATGTTCACTGTTTGTAAAATGATCAAATATTATAGAAACTCGGAAAAACTGGTGAGCATTGAATTAAATAAGAAAATACATGGTCTCAAACCCTGTCCTCTTGCTATCTAGGCGTGAGATTTACCACTGGACCACAGAAGACTGTGTTGATATGGATACCAGAGAAACGAGCGCTAATGCATTTCAGTCTTCATTTTTAGAGTTTCAAGTGGCCGTAATTATATATTATGTATTTAGAAGGCTCACTCACTCCCTTGTCAAATATTCTGTGTGATGACCTAGGTTGCAGATGTAGAGAAAGGGTTTTATTTTGGGACATTCCAGTATGGTCCATAGTCCACTTTTGTCACCTATATTTTCAACTGATTTTCACCATAAGTGACGTTGTCTCATTGCTACATATACATTGTAAAACTTCATGAGGATCAGGTCACCCACCTATAAATAATCTGGTAAAAGTGTCGGCAAAAGTAGACCACTTTTGTAATCACTATGAGTGAGTAAAATCTCAATTCTCTTGGCACAGTTCAGTAGCCTTCATTCATCATGTATGTAGAAAATACATCCCCTGGTTTTGGGGTATGATATATGATACCCAGATCACACAAGGTCGGTTCATGTCAATGTATGTACAAGTACAACCCACTGAACTGTGTCCTTGGTGGATGAGTGTATTGTAACTCATAGTGAATACCCGGAATGATGCTGGTGTTTACTTTCACAAGCAGCTATAAAGAGGTATGTACAACTGCTATTCTAAATAGTATGGCTGGTATTCTGAAAGGGAGACTAACTTTAGTCCTGGGTTTAAACCAGGGTTAGTCCTACATGAGAGGACCTTTTTTCCTTCCAACATGCTCTAAAAATGTGCTGTAACGGGTGAAAAAATTCCTTATGGATGGGCCTTTCCAGCCCATCCACGAGGAATTTTCTCACCCGTTACATTTAACTTTCACAGCATGTTGGAAAAAAAAGTCCACTCATGTAGGACTAACCCTGGTTTAAACTCAGGACTGAAGTAATAATCTCCCTTTCAGAATACCAGCCTATGTCTTTTAACGATTGAGGTTACAGTACTTATGAATTTAATAACAGGGTAGAGATGGAAGACGGACTGTTATTCCGCACACCCTCGAGATGACAACTGGCCTTGAACGTGGAATGTTGGCATATATTCTAGATGGCTATAGTGAAAAACGGGAGGAGAAATCAAAGAAAGACGTTATAACTGAGGTATATTGGTGTTATTAAAGCCATAACAATTTTGCTCTAGCTGGGAGTATTGTGTCACAAGTAATTATTATGGTTACTCATGAAAGTGGAAAACCATTTTGCTGTTGCCCTTTCTAGACTTCTGATGATTTGAGTATATACACAGCATCATTAAAGGCTGACTCAGAGATTTTGAAATATAATTTTTTTGTGCATTAATTAAAAATAGTCAACTAGAACTAAAGATAGTCACCTAAAATGCCTAATTCCAAAGTTTGAGATTAATCGGATTTTTCATTTTCATGCAGTAAACATTTATTTAAAGTATAACAGTGCCATAGGATGCTGTGTATAACACAATTTCTGGATCCGGAATTTTAGAACAAAGTTGTGATTTTCTATATAAAGGACTTCGATTTGAGCTTAGCTATTTCACACAGTGATTAGTATATGGACAAGCATTATGTGACGTCAACGCCGGGCAACGAACAAAGCACTGCCCGGCAGTATGCGTGAGCACCTGCAGGGCTTGTGCTTTTAAAATTCGTGCTCAATCAGGCATGATAAGAGTATTGAATGCTGTAACTGTATGGGCATATTCTTCACACCTCTAACATGTCAGTAGACCAGGTGCTAACTTGTGTTTGTAAACATTGATGTCACCTCATCTATACACACAAGCATGAATTTTAAATATGGTATGGTCAGACTAGATATTTTTGATTAAATTTAATGGTTAATTATTATGATTGTCCATGAATCAACTAGATATGTGCTCAATAAATGATTACTTAATAGCTTGAATGTGTTAATGTAATTCTTAATTACGGTGTAAATAAGTACATAGTTAAAGGGACAGGAGGCGATTTTTTTATTTTGGATATGATGTCTACCAATGCACCTAATCGGTTGTAGAACACCTTCGAAAATATTTTAAAAGTTTTTGGGATTAAAACATGTTTTGAACTTGCCTGACTATCGGTCATCCCCATAAAAAAGCATGGCTGTGATTTTTCTGCCAGTGCACGACCAGAAAAGTCTAAATTGCCATCGGAATTGATTTTACTACATATCGACGGCGTACTGGATTATGTCGCTTCAGGTGTGAATATATATTGGTAAGCACAAATATGCAAAAAACCTGGGTTAAAAAAAAATGGGGGGCCCACCTTTATGCCAAAATGTCTTTTTGCTCTTTAATGCGGAAGCTGCAGGGCCATGGCAGACTGTGTATTGCTGAGGTCTTTATAATGTTTGGGAGCGAAAAAACTTAGTATTTGCTCTTTCTAATCACTGAAGTGCAATCATTTGTGATGTTGTTAATAATTCCACTGCTATAGTGGTTTTGGCCAGCCAAAGGTCCATGGACCCATCATTATAGCCTCCTCCCCAGAACCCCATCAGATTTTGTACCAGAAGTGGTTTTAAAAAATTTGGTGTTAGAAGAAAGCGTCCTCTTTTTCTTCATTACACTATGAAAGTAGTGCTAAAGATGTAAAAGTTGATGTTATGCGCGAACAGTGTTTGCTCTACTTGGTCACAATATCATTTTTCAAAGAGTATTTTATGGAGTTTACACCAAATCATTTTAAAGGTTCCATGGCCCGATGCTAATAGCCTGTCCCCAGAAGCCCCAGATTTTCCCGGAAGTGGTAAACATTTGTATCAGAAGGACAGTACTATTTTTCTCATTTACCCTGTGAATCTTAGAGCAAAGGATGTTTGGTTTGGACGTTATGAGCGAAAAATGTGCACCATGTGGTTCGACCAAATTAATTTTACACAGAACTCTATGGGGCTTACAAAAATCACGTTTTTAGGTTTCGCATCAAAAAACGGATTGAAATGTTGGCGCGAAAATTTACAGACGGGGGGTTTTGGAGTGAAGCCAATATATTCAGATGAATTCATCCACAAATTTACGGAATGGGGAAAGTATAATGAATTGGTAAGATCAACATTTCTAAAATCGCTGCGTCCTATAATATACCAAACAGAATTGAAAGAATTTCTGTGAATTGAGTACTCATGTTACTGAAATTTTCAATAGGATCCCTCAGGGAAGGTTTTGTTCCACAAATATGGAAGGATGCTATCGTTGCTCCCATCCCCAAAGGCAGCTTCTGCTGTGGATGTGATCAATAAACTTAGACCATTTCTCTTACTTCTCAATTGGCAAAAGTGCTGAAGGATTTGATCTAAAATGGCTTTAGAGACATTATGCCGGTAATGATGGATAATAGTCAGTACGGTAGCCTAAGTGGATCGTCAACTACACACTGCCTTGTTGATATTTTAGATGTTTTTTGACAAAGTAGTAAATTTGACCAACTCAATTAGGTACCCGTAGGTACGATTTTTCAAAAGCCTTCGACTGTGTCGATCACTACAATTGCTGTTACCAAATTGATCTCCCTCGGGGCAAGATCCTGAAACTATTCCTTGGATCATCAGCTTACATCTCCGGACAGACGGCAGAGGTTCGCTATCAATCAGCCTGTCCTGAGTGGGAAAATCTCACGTGCAGTGTCCCCCAAGGGACCAGATTGCGTCCTATCATTTTTTTGCGGTAGGCTGATGATGCAGCGGTTGATTCTTCTGCCCACAGATGGAAATATGTTGTGATTTACCCTTGGGGAGATCTGTTCGGTTAATGGCATTTCATCTATGCAAAAAATTGTGTTTAATTAATCTTGTTATCTTGGTTATGAATAATCATCTCAACTTAAATCCTAACAAATGCAAAAACATGCAGACTGTTTTAAGCCGAAAACCCAACCTCAAGCACCTCCAATTTCAATTGGTGATAGTTCTGAAGTTTGTTTCTGAACGAAACTGCTTGGGATATGGGTCCAAAATGATTGAAAAAATAGGGGGAAACTCAGATTCACACCATGTTACAAGAGTAGTAGCGGGGTGGTTACAATTCTTGCTGTCTAAAAAAAGTTTGGTGTTCCGAAGCAAGATTTGATCACAGTTTACACGAAGTATGTTTTTTCGTCCATAATTGTGGAATATGTACCACCAGTCTCGGTCTGGCACTCAAAATCTCACTTGTAAACAATCTTCATCTATTGAAGCATTCAAAAAGCGGCTTGTTAAATGTAAAAGTATTTTAGGCCCTGATTACACAGATTATGACATGACTCGGACCAAGGTAGTTTTCATCAGCTAGTAATGCGTGATGATTGTGCAAAAAATTGCTGAATCATGCGTCATTTCAGATCGTTTCAACTCCTGGTTCATGAAAAGTTCAAGTTTGCCACAGTAGACATTAAGAAATAAGCGTCGGTTTGAAGAACCAAAATAAGAGTTTGACAAGCTATGGCAATTAGGGCAATAACAATACCTTACAAGGCTACTCAATATTAAGTAAATTCATTTGTGCAGCATTATTTTGAATTCTGTGAAAAATAAGTTCATTTTAAATTGTATTAATCTTGATTATGTGCAATTAATAGATTAGATTATTTTTTCGTACTTAACTTGGTCACCATTTGTTTACATTTATGAGTATGTTATAACGTTCACGTGTGTTGGTTGGTGGATGAGTGAGTAGGCGAGTGTTGTTTTGATGTGAGTGAGTGAGTGATGGTTGGGTGGGTGGGGTGGTGGTGGGTGGGCGGCGGGCGGCGGTGCGGCGGGAGGGAGGTGTGTGGGTGGTGTGGGTGAATTTCAATGTGAGTAACAACTCGTTGTTGGCAATGGTGCTAATTACAGTTTGCAATTGATAATGGGTAGTATTTATATTTTTATCTTTTTTTTTTTTTTTTAAAATGTTTATCGTGTAAGTGTCTATGTATGTTTTATATTGTAAACATGCAATTCAGCTGTTTGGCTGCGATTTGATATGCAATGAAATGAAAAAAACCAACTTTTTAAAACTTAAAAAAAAAAACGTTCAGTCGTAAATCGGACCATCCCTTTAAGCTCGCACACATCTTCATGAACTTTACAGAGAGTTTTGAGGTCAGTGACCTTCATGAAACTGATATAATTATTTCAGGTTCATCCCCTTTTCTTTTATTATTATATGCTATTGTGAACAGGTAATGAATTTGCATGCTAAATTAACACCAGTCAAGGTTGCCATAGTAATGAAAGGTTCCAATAAGGAGCAACTAGACGAGTTGGGTACGTTTACGAATTCTGCACATGTGCCATGTGCTTTCTGCAGGAAGTTAGAAGTGTGTGCCCTGACCTTCACAACATGGTTCTGATTGGAGAGATCTGAGCAAATGCAGCAGTGCATGAGGGAAAGGTAAACAAAACATTTGGTTGTAAGACAGGAAAAAAATTCATCTCGAGGGCCAGTACCGTATTGATGCTCGTAAGTTGAAAAAAAAGGCAAATGATTTTTGATAAGAAGGATTTAAGCCATTTTTTAGGCAGGCCACATTTTGTTGCAAGAGTTTTACTGAAATGTTTAAGCTTGGAAATTCAGCCACTAATTTGAGTATGGTCAGCTGTAGGATAACAAAAAGCAACATTTCAACTTGTTCCAAGTAAATTCAAAAGAGTAATTGAATATTAATTTATTGTAAGTTTATGCAAATTTTGAGGAATTGTTGATGCCTGTTGTTTTGCTAAAGATATGTACTGTCTCATACAACTCATGCCTCATTCGGGGACTTGCCATTTGGTCTAATCCTTTGGTCGAATGGCATTTTGGCAACTCCAGTTGGTCTATACCATGTAGTCTAATAACCTTTAGAGGGCTAATAAAATATTTAGTCTAATAGCCACGTAGTCTTATATTCATCTGTCTAAATCTCATATCGTCTTAAAAAAAAATTTTAAATTTTCCATATATAACCGAATGGGTCTAATGCCAATTGGTCTAATGCCCATTGGTTCTAATATCCATTTTGGTCTAATACCCATTGGTCTAATACCAAAGTGGGTCTAATATCCAGTTGGTTTATCCATTCTGGTCTACTATCCATCTGGTCTAATACCCATTGGTCTAAGGCTCATTTGGTCTAATACCATTGGTCTAACTCCATTTTGTCCTTAATATCATTTGGTATAATGTCAATCTGTCCAAATGGGTATTAGACCAAATAGATATGAGACCAGGGGGAATTAGACATACTGGATATAGACCAAATGGATATTAGACCAAATGGATATTAGACCAGAGGATATTAGACCTAATGGATATAGACCAAATGGGTATTAGCCAAAATGGCGAATAGAAAAATGAATATTAGACGAGTTGGATATTAGACCAAATGGGAATTAGACCAAATGGTGTTTGTTTGTGGTATTAGACCAAATGGTAGTAGACAAATTGGGGAATTACTAGATGGGCATTAGATCAAATGGCTCTTAGACATTTTGGTTGTTGTTAGATAAATTGGATGTTAGACAATGTGGCTTTAGACCATTTGAAGTTAGACCAAAGGCTATTAGGCCAAGTGGGATTAGACCAAAATGGCAAATTTAAACCCCTCATTCATAAATAATGCCTTTCCTAGATTTTTTCTGTATTATTCTTGTATTTATGTTATGATAATATTAAAAACACTGGTTGGAATTGAAATTTTACTTTTGGACAACCATAGAACTTTTGAAATTGTGAAATTGGTTATTTTTAATTCAGAGCAAGGAAGATCAATGAATTGTTGTTGGAAATTTGACATCTTTTAACCCCAGTGGACCTGTGAAATTCAATATTGGTCAATCTCGTAAATCTACACTGTAAAATTCTACCTTTGAGCTATGAAATTTCCAATTTTTGAATCCACTCTTTAGGAAATTGTCAAAAAATTTGACTTTTGTTGAGAACTACAGACATTAAATTTCAATGCTTCGGGGGATGGAATGGGGGGAAGACATTGCCAAATTGGACTTGTTACCACTCTCAGACTCTTTGACATTTAGAAGGTCTGCAACGAGGAGATTTTAAAGTGATCCATATTTCTGTGATGTGTAGTGTTCTACAGATTAAGATGCCAAAAGACTCCCTACTAGCCGACTCCCTACCTTTTATTTGGTTACAGTAATAACTAAAATGGAAAACAAAGGCACGATTTGTATATGCTTATATTTCAATAGAAAAAGGCTGATAGTTTTCCTTATTGATCCTATACGAAATTAAGAACATTTTTCTCAATTTTTGTACCAAAGAAAATAGTTGTCAGACTTATTCCCCTTCAGATGGGAATATTTTTACGGAATATAAGCTTTATATCCAGTGCCAAATCGAATTTCAAAATTTTTCAGGGACGCCCGTTGACTGATTTAAATCTTCTAGTTGCACCTTTGTTAAAATTTTGAAAGAAACTGTGGAATGAAAAAAATTAGTTTAAATTTGCTTTTACCTGTGAACTAGTGAAATTCACTTTCGAGCACACTTCGTAGATGTTAGTTTTGTTACTACTGGGACCTGTACAATCTATAAATTGTAATTGTGGAGACTTAAGTGGAATGAAAAATTATAGAAAAACCTTTTTTGGCAACACAGACCCTGAAATCATTTTTTTAAAGTTTGATTTTTGCCGATCCGAAGTAAACAATGTTGCATTGTAAACAATCTATCCTTATTTCCACACAGTTGAGCCAGTACTTACAAGTAGAATTTAGGAAGTTCCAACATTAATGTAATGCTGATAACAGTAAGGCTTCCAAGAGTAACGAGGTGAGTGGAGGGATGAATGAAAAGCTTTTTTTTGCTTAGACGCATGGGTTAATTTTGTGAGTGTTTATTCATTTGAGAGGTGTACACTTTATTTAAAGGAGAACCGTACAAAAAATTTAAAGGTGGATGGTACGATTAAGATATAAAGTTTAATCTTGATAGAATGGGCCTCACCCAAAAACCCCATCTGTAAAGTTCGCGCCGATATTTACAACCGTTTTGATGTGACAGCTAGAAACCGTGAGTTTGTAAGCCACCATTGGTATGTGTTAAAAACTAATATTGGTAGACCAAAAGGAGTACACTTTCGATCGTAACTCCCAAACAAACATCATTTAGCCCTAGATTTCACAGGTAAATGAGGGAGGAAACTAGTTAGCTTCTTCCGATACCACAATTTCGACCACTTCTGGTTAAAATCTGGGCTTCTGGGGACGAGGCTATTAGCGATCGGCCTGGACCTTTAAATAATATACGCTCTAAACTATTATTGAAAACATATCGAGTGGTTCATGGAAAAACGGAATCATACTAACCATAAAAATGAATAAAAAAGATTTTTGTCTGACCTACGCTATTTAATTCGCACTAGGCTATGGGTTGTATACGTGTTACGCGATATGGACGGCACAGGTAGCATATACACCTTCACCATTAGTGACGCTTTTTCCATTGTGTATTTCCTAGGGCATGTATGACGCAAATGCGCCGGCCGTATCGCATAACACGTTATACACTTAGCGCCAGGGGTATTTAAATGGCACATGGGTCAGGACTAGGTGGTTTGAGTCATTTATTTGGTCTAAAACTTTTGTTTTCGATGAAAAACCACTCTATATGTGGTCAAAATTATTTGATGGGATTATTGTATGTTGTTATCGTTGTACGGGTGGGTCTCCTGTAAGAACTCATTCAACCTTAACATGGTGGGGATTGAGACCAAAAATTTTATATTGGCCTCACCTGGTGTTGTAGTTCTCACTTGTTATATTTAAACCCAGAAGGTTTTTTTGAACCTAATCCCATAATGAATTAATTGCAATTACGGTTCTCTACTAAAACAATGTCCGGGACTTAGGGATAAAAAGTGTTCAGTCCAAAAGTGTAAGAACCACAAGACATTTGTGATCTGAAAAAAATTCCCTAATTACTAACGCTTTGTGGGCTTAAAATGAGCAATAAAGTCAGAGGTTTTGTGAGATTCCACATGGCCTGTTGGGTGCATTTCCCAAAACTGCTTGCATTGTGGGATGCCGCAATCACCCTCGGAGTTTAACCAAAATGGTTAGAAACTGTTGTAAAGACTATTGAAGTCTGGAATATGCTTAGAATAATAAAGGTACAATGGGATTTTGAGGTGAATGCACATATGCACTGGCAGAGCCAGCGCAATCAACCACACATGGTGCTTAACTTTCACCATGTATAACATTCATTGTTTTTTTGTTCATGTTTCATATTGAATTACCCTGAAATGCACATATATTTGTGATCCCATAGACTTTGTACATTGGAACTATATAGAGCTCTCTATACTATTTATATAGATAATTTTTTTTTAATAAAGCGGATCCTAAATAAATCAGGATAGCCATTCAGTCAGGCTGTGGTCGCTGTGTGGAAGTGTGCCAGGGGTAGATCGAATGACCACTGGCACTTAGAAACTCAACACCTACCAGAATTCCAAAAGCCCATTAAAACCCCTTTTAAAGTCTGACTCAAGATAAGAGATTTCAAAATATCATTTTTTTTGTGTAATAATGACAAATAGTTCAATAGAAATAAAGATAGTAACTAAACTGCCACCAATTCCGAAATTTGAGATGAATCGGAGTTTTTCGGTTTTGTGCAGTAAACTTTAGTGTAAGTATGACGTACCATAGGATACTGTGTATAACAAAATTCCGGATCCGGAATTTATAACAAAGTGTTGATTTTCTATATAAGGAATCTAGATTTAAGCTTAGAATTTCACACAGTGATTAGTATATGGACAAGCATTATGTACATGCCAAAAAAAAAACACGATTTTTTTGGAAATTGAGGGGCGCCCTCCTTAGGAAATTCTGAGTCGGCCTTAAATGGCTCAAAAAGGCAAAAAATATTTGTTTTTCTGGATGCGAGCCCAATAGTTGGGGGGTTTGATGACATTTTTTGTTGAAAAAAAAAGGTTATCAACTTTGTACAAAGGTCTACATTGCCAAATTCCCCCATCCTTATTTGGGAGGGGCAAATTTTGGGGAAGGGTTCCTTTTTGAACAAAAATTCAAACCTCTCCCTAAAGGTCCATGGCCCGATCGTAATGGCCTCGTCCCCAGAAGCTCCAGATTTTACAGGAAGTGGTCAACATTTGGTTCAGAAGAAAGCTACTATTTTTTTTCTTCATATAACCGTTGAAATCTTTGAGCAAAGGATGTGGTTTGGAAATTATGCGCGAAAATGGGCCCCATTTTGGTTTAGACCAATATTAATTTACACAGAGTCTCTATGGGGCTTACAAATCACATTTTTAGCTATTCACATCAAAACGGGATTGAAATCCGGTGCAAAAAACTTTGCAGACGGAGTTTTGGGTGAAGGCCATCTTCAGATGAAAACGTTGTACCTAAATTGGGTCATCCCCCCTTTTAAAAATCCTGGTTATTATATCACTTGTTGTTTTTTTCCACAGGTTTGATGCCATGGGGTTCTTATTTACTATATTTTACATGAAAAAAACAATCAAAGAAGGAATTGTTGCAGTCAGACAGAGAGGAGTAAACTATTCTTGTAAGTTGGAAGCTTAGGGTGCACCAATCTAAAACACTGGACTAGATTTTAGAATAAGGCAGGGCTTCTTAAACGTTTGTTGGCCCGGGTACCTCATTTCATACCAAAAGTATGGGACGACATGGTATACGGATTGAGCCCTTGTAGGGCACAGCTGTTTGAAAGTCTCATTGATTATGACAACAACGAGAATAAAACAAAAAATATAAACTGCGTCGCAGTTAGTTTTGACAACTAATTTGAGTATTTATTCCACTTATACATCCTGTCTAAAATTTGAGAAATTTCATTGAGGGCAAATATGATTTTTTAAAAAAGTAGTTTTAATGTTGCTCTATGGAGAAATAGGACATATAGAAGCACTATAACATACAATTATGACCTTTGTAGGCCTATATGGCAAGATTCCGCCATGTATTTTTTCTGATTTTGCAGAGGTTAATAGCTCTTGCAGGTCCCTACTTATATCAGTAATCAAAATGGATGTCGCCATTGCTAAAAGCTATAAAAAAATAAGAGACAAATTTGAATGGCTTCAAAAGTGTGAGGCCCATCCATCAGTTTGGGAAGAATGCAGTCAGTTCGATGATGTCATTCTTGCTGAAAATATGATCCTCAACTGCGTATGTTATCATAGGACTAGGTGATGGGAATAAGTGTATGGAACCAACATAAAATATTTTGGATCACTAGGTACAGAAAAAAATTAATAGGTTTGATTGCCAATATTATGTGCCAGTCAGATTTTCAAACCTGGGGATTTGGAACTATTTTGGAATTGAAACAAAAATGTGAGTTAACTGAGCTGAATGGTTAAGTTAGTGTCTTCTGAAACGATGATTTGAGTTGATGTCCATCAAATTCAAAAGTAATGGGGTCTCTGAAATTGAATGAAGAAGTTGAACATGGGAAGTTATGGAACCAAAATTGGCCTTGAAAAATGTGGGGTCTTCAGGGTGCACTCATCCCACCCCTCCAAATAACACAGCACCTGATGCAAGTGACCCCAGGCAACCCATAAAAATATTCTTTCTTTTCATTGTATCATTTTCACAGCAAAGTCGTAAGTAAAACACTATGACCGAAGTGAAAGAATTTGGTGCAGCGCCACCTGGAGTATGTATGATAGTCGCACAGGTAGAGTAGAGAAATATCACCGTGTTGTGCTTCATACCACGTGTGATATCACTACAGAGTGTAAATATATGAAACCCAAAAAGGTTTGAAATTAGTTATTCATGACTAAATTCTGCCTTATTTTGTTGCACAATATTTTTCTCCATGTATTTAATGTAACTAATCTGAAAGTATCCTTCTGCAAGAGGGTGTTTGGAAACAATCCAATGATGCATAGCAACATGCCTATGCTGTACTGTACTAACCACATGTTCAGTACTAGGGATAAAAAGTGTTCCAAAAGTTAAGGACCAACAAAGACATTCATAATCGTGCTAAAAATTCCCTAAGTACTACGCTTTGTGGGCTAAAATCATGAGCGTTTTAAAATCAGCATTTATCTGGGAATTTACCAATATTTACTTTCTCAATATTTGACTTCTGTAATGATTGTTAGAGATTGTTCGCACAGCCCATTTTGAAGTTTGAGTATTTATCTAAATACTTTTTTACACGTGTTCCCCATGCTAAACATACTGTAAGTTGAGCGTGCAGTAGTAAGTGGTGTGAAAGGATCCATTCGGATGTAATAGTTTAAGTTTGTTTAGTACACACCACAGGTTTTTTAGATAATTTGAGTAAAAAATGCAGCCACGGAATTACAATTCCCCTTTGAATCAATTCAAAACAATCTAAACAAACTTACAGGAAACATGTGTGCTTCAATTCAACATACAAATTCAGCCAACCTCAGTTATCAAGCATATGGCTCAAGCGATCGATTAAGGTTACTGACAGAGCATCACAACCACTGCCAACATGAACCCACTGGAAAACCACAATTTACCAGCCCCTCCCACCAAAACAGTCCCAAACTAGCCAGCAAAACCTCAAACCTAGAAAGCCGAGAACCGTGAAATTCTAGTTTAAAAATCTTTCTCTAGTAGACAGGGTAGCCCCTTCAATGCTAAAGCATGCTGATTTTAAACTTGAAAACACAATGTTCAAAATAATTGAGAATAAATGTCAATAACACAATACAGTGTGAAAAAGCAAGTTTGTCGGATCTTAGCAGACAGCCTTGATCAAGGCTATGCTGTGTATAGATCATACTGAAAGTAAACAAAAAAGAAAGGTATACAAATCTCTTAGCATATTGTCTGTAATAAAAGCTCCCCCTCTAATAAATGCCCGCTTGTATTTTTACACTAAATGTAAAACCAAATATCATGCCATACATTGTTGATTAACAAAATGGGTGGCATTTTTGTGAACTCACTCAGTACATCATCCTGTTGTTTTGTGGTCCCCATCGAGGGGCTAGGGGTAAACCAAGTGTAAATTCATAATAAATAATTAAAATCATATAACCGTCAGTTGCCGCAAATAAAACTGGCACATTTTCTTGGAAATTAATAAAATATCAGTGACCAATAGATACACTAGACTTCAGCAAACAATGGAGCTAAAGATATGCAATTACCGGCTCGGTATGCGGTGTAGAAAAACACTTCAGATCCCTTTTCATCTGGGAGTGCAGGACCATTGTTATATTGTCTCACAGTTGAAAAGACTCAGGTGTTACCACCTCTCCTATTTTAGACGAAGTCTTTTTTTAATGACGTAAGCGCAAAATACTTATCCTCATTCGGAAATAAATAAATCTTGAGCTTCTATAGTGCGTGTTCAATTAACTTTGTCCACGTTTTTCATCATTTATTCGAAAACGAAGACAAACAAACAAACATCATGCTGGTACATGTAGTTGAACTGTGTGTATGTATTTGTTCAATGTCTCCGTTTACACGCTCACTGTTTGTGCTCTCTGCTGTACGCTCCGTACATGTAGTATGTGGTAGAGTATGGCATGGTAAGTCTATGGTACATTATAATTTCAGTTGCACAATGTCGGTAACACCGTGGTGTAAATGGCATGTGGTGGCATGTGGGCATTGTTACTGTTGGCACAATGAACCATCCTCGATTTGGGCATTTTCAAGGACTCTCTTAGCATTGAACTTACATGGAACCTCTTTATACTGCCCTGACACATAATTACCGGGGTAATTTTAGGGGAACATTTGGCTGATATGGGGCCAACTAGCTGCTGTGTACATGCAGTGGAGTAGAAGGGAGGGGGCTTCAGGGGGCGGAGGGCCCCCGTCAACATTTGACCCAAAATCGTGCAAAATATCAGCCTAATTGGACAAATTTAGGGCACCCCAGACCACGTCTGCCAGCTCCAGCCTCCCGTCCCCCAAATTACAATCCTGGCTATGCCCTGATGTCTGTGTATCATTAATACTACGATCCCTGTCACAGGTACCTGCACTGATGTCCCAAACTTCACAACTAACATCATCTGGTGACAAGCACATAAACTTACCAATTTTAAAAACCCTTTGGAAACTGTGATGGGAATTGGAAAAAAAATTGGCACATCCAAAGTGGACTGACTAGTGTGATGGTGGACAGTGATTGGTAGAACAGGCCTGTCATAGCAAGTCTGGGGACCCTGTGGTGGTGCCTATGACTTCATAGGCAGCGGTGAACCTCAATACGAGCCAGTAATACAACTTCTGTTTTTGGAGGTACGGTAAAGTCATCAGAGGCACCACTGGTCGCACAGGATCACGCGGAAAGTACATACCATTCATCAGTAATTTGAATAGTAGCTCTATTACTCACAAAAAGTCCCATCCCAAAAGGGCCTTGGTGCACCCAGCTACATTAAATCTGCACATGGCTGTTGTGAATCAATTTTGGCCTGAACCATTATCATACCTGGAATTTTGGTAACCCCCTGCGGTCTACCGGCATGTGATTGGGTATACAAGGATATATGATATATTAGCCAATCAGAAAACATGCTAAGGAAGAGTTAAAGGTTTGTACATTATATATAGAGGTATATTTGATTGGTTACTTAGCGGTCATATCATGTTATATCAGTAATGAGCCAAACAATCAGAGCAAACTCTGTAAGAGAGGTGGTAGACCCAGGGGGTTAATTTTTCACCTGTGGCTGATGTGTATACTGTCTATCAGATTGTAACAGGGGGTATCTGCCAAATTCACATGTTTTTGTCATCATTTCTGGGTGAATAACACTAACATCAGCACCTGTATCTAACATAGAGAAAAACACCAGTACCTCTACATTAATGAAACTATTGGTCCCTTGGTTTCGCGATCACCTGGCATGAATAACCCCAGGTTTTTCGTGGTGCCTCTGACCTGGAATGACCCCTGCTGACCTTTGTTATACCTTTAAATGTTTGGCATCAACAATCGACCCACCCTCCAAGTTTCATGCCATACAAACCACATTTACTTACTTCCTTTGAAACCTCCTTTGACCTTGATGACCCCTAAGACCTGTCGTTACCTTTAAAATTGTCGGCATCGACAATGCCCCCCGCCCCCCAAGTTTCGTCTCGAGACACCAAGCTTACCATTTACCCCTTGGAAACCCCCCTTTTTGAAAAAATGACCCTAATGACCTTGTCATTGTCTTTAAAATTTTTGGCGAACAATCGCCCCACCCGCTCCAAGTTTTTCACATGTCCATACATCAACATTATTACCTACCCAACCCATTTGACCTCATTGAACCCCTTATGACCTTTGATCCACTAACCAATACAACCTGTCTGTCGGGACAGTCAAGGGGCACTCACCCACCAAGTTTCAGAACGTGCCACCCTCGGTCCCTCCGAGAAAACCAACGTTTTAAAACCTCCATTTGACCTTGAAAATGATCCTAATGACCTTGGCGTACCTTCAAAATTTTTTTGGGCATCAGAAATTCAACCCACCCTCCAAATTTCATGTCCATACACCAACGTTTAACCCATTTTGACCTTGAATGCCCCCGATCCACTAACCTTTGACCACTAACTATTACCCCATCGGTATTGGGACGGGTGGGCACCCACCCACCAAATTTCAGGAACGTCGCAATCCTCGGTCTCCGATAGAATAGACGCGGGGTCCATTTGACCTCTTTTGACCTTGAATGACCCCCCGATTACCTTTGCTCCACTCCCAAACAAACTCGGTCTTCGTTTCGCAGTCAAAGGGCAACCCACCCACCAAGTTTCAGGAACGCGCGCCCCGGTCTCTGAGAAAATAGAACGCTTTCAGACCGACGACAACTAACCGATGATTATATTATTAGATGTAATTTTTTGCACAGTGCTCTATTTCACTGTATTCTCTCTGGGATCACGACTATCTGTAAACCATTACCTGCACTACAATACTCATCTTTGGTTTCATTAGCACCACCCTCTAGACTTGTATTACCAAGGCATGACAACCTATATATGACATTCATATTGATCAGTGCCATTTGAAACACTGGATCTGAATCTCGTGGAATGCATGGGCGCTGCTGTTGGGGATTCGGTCTCCGACTTGCTTGTTCCGGTGCCTGCTTGGGTGGAACATGTACACCATGCCACGATTTCATGCCACGGGGAGGCATAGTTCCTTCTGATTGGTGCCACGATGTGTTGGGTTTTTTTCTGCTGTGGCACTACTTTTTGATTTGAGCATACATTGTAGTGGCGGAGTTCCTCTGGATAATGGTTTGGCAATATGGTGGCTGTGTTGTCGAACGTGGGAACAAGTTGGCATTGATAGCGATCCACCCTTTTCACTTCATCGAGAAACGAGAGCAAACGGCGGGCCTCGTATTGCCCTTATTATTACAACAATTGACATATGATGCTTGGGCTTTGCAGACCGGATTCTATCCCTGCACACAGTTTTTCTTGTGCATTCAATTTAGTTTAGCTACAACCTTGCTCTGCTAACTGTGCTATAATCTAATTCTTTACTGACGAGGTGTCTACAAGTCCCGCCGCTCCTTCCCTTCTGCCACAGCAATTGTAAACATCTTCTCTATGATCCTGTGGTTTGCTTCTAACACCTATCGCTTATGTAATTTTTGTAACCCTTTTCTAAAATAATGCCCTTGCCCATCTGCATCCACATTCAATTTATGGCACAGAGTTTCTATTCTCAGCGTATTTTTAAAGGTCCCCTGCCCGATCGTAATCCTCGTACCAAGCCCCAATTTTAACACACCTGAAGTGGTCAACATTGTGGTATCAGAAGAAGCTACTATTTTTTCCCCTCATTTACCCTGTGAAATCTTAGAGCCCAGGAAATGTTTTGGTTTGAGTATGAGTGAAAATGTGACCCTATTTGGTCGACCATATTAATTTTAGCAACTGGTTACTCAACCTAGGGGCTTACAAATAATGTTTTTAGCTCTCAGTTCAAACTGATGAAATATCGGCGTAAAAACTTTGCAGATGGGGTTTTGGAGTGAAGGCCAATCTATATCAAGATGAAAACTTCAATATCCTAAAAATGTGCCATCCCCGGCTTTACCGTCTGATGCCCCTTTTCTTTGTCTACCTAATTGTTGCCGTAATTGAAATAACGGTGAGGGGTTGGAGTTGATATGTGTCCTCTGATTTCTGTGCTCCAACAGTGAATTTGTTCATCATCCACACGGCGCAACCACTGTGCGGCACTGTCCTGAAGGATATTGCGTAGCCCACATATTTCGCTAGATCATCCCTTAGCATAATTCGTGTATCTCTGAAATTGATCGAGCCATTCATCGTCTTGTTTGCCAGTGAACGGTTGAGGCTTAAAATTACTAAATACCATGTTGAACCTCCTCGTTTGTAAGTGATAACCAGCTTCAAGTTCAAAACGATTATTATGAACTTTATAAGTATACTGTTTATTGGTCCAATATTAAATAATATCGACCCAGTTCTGAAACTAGTGACACAAAACATTTTACGTACTTGTTTCCTGACGAATTCGGAATGTTTGACCTTGTGTACCGCAGTTTCGAATCTCAAGTTCATGTCGCAGAAATCGGGGGGAATCTCACCTTGCCGCTTGCGATCGAGGTTGCAAAAGGAACACCGTTCTCCACAGGTGTTTGCTTGGGGGTACCCGAGGTACGCCGACACATATTAAGGAAAGTAATTAGGATTAAGTAACATTATTTGGATTTATCCCTTCTTTAATTCGATATATCTATTTACGGGAATTTCACCATCCTAGCTTTAGGACTCGAACCAGTGGAAACGTAAGGACCAGGAGGGGGACGCTTTGCACTTCAAAAACGGTGACGGACAGCGTCACGAGTGACAATTTTGAAAAAAGAGTACTGGTAGATTTTGAAAGAGTAGGTATTTATGAACAAATGATGTGGAAAATTAGCATTGATTTGGAAAAAGTTTTAATAATTGGGAAAGGAATAGAACATAATTTGCAAGACAGTTTGTGCCACACCTCTTGCGCTTGTTAAAAAGCAAAAGATATGCACGTGGCACTTAAGTTTTTCTTGCATTAACCCCTGTCAACCTCGCCATTGTTTGTAACAAAACACCCAAAGGGATGGTTTACCACACTGTGGATTTTTGTTATAAATATCCATTTCTTATTCAATTTGGTACCACTTCATATTTTAGAGTGAATATTTTCATGGTTTATTCAAATAAGTACAAACATTACCATGTTGACATTCATATGATGTCATGAGGCAAGTATGAAAATACTAGATAAAGGGTGAAAAAATTTGTTATTTTGCAATTTTACAGCCTCAAATGGCACTATATGTTTCTGCATAGATTAAAAATATACAATTCATTTACCATCATTGAGAGCCTAACAGCATGAAAATCTGATATCCTAACTTTTGGGGGTGAAAAATTTAATAACTTTGCTGCCATACAAACTTTATAAATATTTGACATAATAATAGGGATGTTGGTACTATTTTTGGTATCAATGCGAAAGAGGAGGAGGACCAAAGTTATTGTTAGCAAAAACAAGTATGTGGCAGTTCTGTCATCTCTCTTTCTGGTTTCTATCCCGGGAGAACCGACGAGTAGTTAGGGTTAACAGAGAGTTATAAGTGCAGTACGTTTGTTTCTTCTGAAAATACTATTTTACTATATCCAGTAGCAGTGTTCTTCATATAACCCAGAATCTTTTCAAATACCTTCTTAGCATATCCACAAGTCATTGGTAATGGCTTGTGGTGGTGTCTGGATTTATTCAACTGTGTAAGCTGATCCAGGGCCGCATGTATCCATGATACGGACGCTCCTAACATGGCCCGCATTTTGAGACTGGGGGCGGATTGGGAACAGTCGGGGGTTTTCACTCTACTCTTATTCGACACTGACTTCGAAGTACATGTACAGTTGTGACTCTCTGTACACGGGCCCGACAGCTTAACGTCCCTCCGAAAGACGGGATGCTTTCATGATCCATTTGCCCAATTCCAAGTGAACCATGGAGGAGAGCGCTATTCTGTATCTAATCAATAGCTGGTATACAGATCAAATCCAGAATTGAGTACCAAATAATCCCAGCAAGTGACCCTGCGGGATTCAAACCAGAAATTTTTGGTTTAAATTTGCGCCAGCAGGCAAGCACCTCACCGTAGGCCACGCTCTCCACACAATTACCTTATTCATTCATGGATATTCCAATTAGTACTGCCAATAAACCACACAAATGATCTTCTGCAAACTTGCCAAAGTGCACTTGTGTTGCTCTTGTAGGCTATGCAGCATGAAATACACCACTATATTAATAATTTGACCCAGTGAACTTTCAGTAAAATACCAGATATGTCATAATCTTGAAATCTCTTGGCACAGGATCTTACCTATGAGTATACTGAAAATTGGACTCTTGATTTCTTAGTACGTGTGTATTTCCTTCATTAAGAGTAGCTACCTACTCCCAAGTAGATGTTACCCATGTAGTCAACAGCTGCTAAAGGCAAGTCCAAATTCTTTAAAGTTGCACAGGAACATGCGATCTCGATTATATATCGCTCATAATATTGTTAGTACTTCAATGGTTTAATGAACCTCTGCATGGCTGGAGTGAGCCATAAGAGAATTGTGAATCTCAATGGATATCAGACCCACAATTTCATGGAAGTGCCACATTAAGAGGAATTGCTTTTTGGGTGGAACTCCTTTTTGGCATTCTCACTTTTGGCAATACAGACAAACTCTCCAGCTGCTTATTATGTACAGGGAATGTTGGGCCATTTTAGAAGAGTAAAATCAGTCATTTTTTTCTGGAATTCACTGAATGACAGATGCCCCCTATTTTTCTGCCCAAGTGGTGAAAACTTTTCTCACCATTCAGGCGAGCTCACCATGGATGGCATCACTTCAGTCTTTTTTTTGGCCCATTCTAGTGCATATTATTTTGCTTGTTTCACACTTTGAGACAGTGCCTAGTGGGTTAGAAAAGGTGCTGCGTGGCTTTCATTTTGGATGCTTCCTTTGCTTTATTCTACATACTTTTTCAATCATGCCTTAAAGGAGCTTTATAAGCATCTGGTTTATTTGCTGGCCTTTCTAATTCTTCACTTGGAACTCTATTCATACTGCCTTGAAATCTTGGAAACATTTTCACTCCCAACTTGACCGATAGCAATGAATAGCTTCTCTTCCTCAAAATGGGCGAGGCCGGTGTTCAACAACTACTCCAAACAGTCATCCCTTCTGTTAAGTTACATAGATCTCTAATTCATTTGGAGGCAAATTAAAAGTAGCTGATGAAAAGTTTTAGCTTTTTAGAACTGAAAAAAAAAAAGACATTTCCCATGTATTACGAGGGGGGATCAAAAAGTAATTGCCGCCATGGTCACAAAATCTGTATCAATGATCCGATGAACACCAAACTTACACAGATTATAGCGTGATGAGGACTCTTCTACATGGAACTACTGTTCAACATAGTCACCATGTCTTTTGATGTATTTACGCCACCGTTGAACCCAAGCATCAAATCCGGTTTGGAAATACTCTGGTGCTTAATTTTAGCCACTAAACATAACCTTCCCTATTCCATAAGCTCCATCACGATAATGCAAGGCCACACACGTCACTTTTCACAACCCAGGCAATAGCCAAAATGGGATGGTCTGTGATACCTCATCCACCATACAGTCTTGACTAGGCACCTTCAGACTTCTATCTCTTTGGGCCAATGAAAGAAAGTCTCCGTGGTTACCCATTTGAAGACTTGGATGAAGTCAAGTCATCTGTTAAGTCATGGGCCAGGAAGCAAGCTCCAGAGTATTTCCAAACCAGATTTGATGCTTGGGTTCAACGGTAGTGTAAATGCATTGAAAGACATGGTGACTATGTTGAACAGTAGTTCCATGTAGAAGAGTCCTCAGGCTATGATCTGTGTAAATTTGGTGTTCATTGGATCATTGGTAAAGATTTGGTGACTATGGAGGCATTACTTTTTTATCCCCCCTCGTATATTATAATTTTGCTCTTTTAGTGAGCTATCATTCTATTTTTTTTTAATGAGTTTTTGGCTTGTAACCTTATTTCCTCATATAATTGTCTTAGCTTTGGCACTGCCTCATTTTTTAAAGCACCTGTTTTCTGTGTGAGAGTAAATCTCCTTATTAAATAGTATGTATAATAGTATCAATTTCTTTATTTGGAACTCTATTCTTACCACCACCCTTGAAATCTGCGACACTTTTTCGACTCCAATTTGACCGATACCAATGAATAGTTAGTGTCTCTTCCATGAACTTGATTATGTCCTTGCCTATCTGTGGCTCCATGTGTGGCCAGTAGTGTTCAATGAATACCCCATCCATCGTCCCTTCTGTTATTTAAATTCATTTAGAGGCCCATCGTTTCCTTAGAAGAAAGAAAAAAGATTTACCACAGTTGTCAAGTTGATGTGAATAATTCTTTTGAAGGAATGTCATGTCAGCTGTCCCAGACTACATTATTTGCTTCAACCACGTCTTCAATTGGGTTGAGGCCAAAGTTTTACAAAAGGAGAGGAGCAACGAAACATGCGAGATACATGAATCCGTGAGGATCAAAAACTATGGACAGGGTTGGTGATAGTGGCAGCCATTTTGTAAGTCACATATATGATCCTCTTCAGATGTCATCCAGCTCTGCCAGAAATAGGATGTTTAAGAAGATGGGTCATCACTCTGAAGAAGTCTGTCAGCCATGATGGATGAAACTGTCAGGTTAATCAGTTTTAACCATTGTTTCTGATTGAAAGTTTTTCAATGTATTTCCTACGAAGATGATCATGAATCTCTTCAACAAGAAAAGTCAATGTGGGCAACCATGATTTTCCTTAAAACTCTATATTTTTGGACATATTTCTCTGGAGATTTGGGCAATAGAGGGTGTTATAAAATTCAAGTAATGACAATTATAGGCCTTTATGACAAGGTTCCTGCCATGAATTTCTACTCATCTAAACATGTCGGTTTTGTGTGAAAAGGAGGAACCATTACTTTGCAATCCTGCAGTGAAATTTCATAAAATTTGGTCAGGATGTATAGCTAAATATCCAAATCAGTTGTCAAAACTGTGTTACTCTTGATATTATTTGGTTTTGTCATAATTGAGACTTAGAACTGTGACATACATCTAAAGCTACTCCCTTCTCTTCGGAACAGCTGCACTGAAAAAGCAAGTCCAAAAGTTCTCACTACTGTTATCATCATCTGTCTGCATGGGATCAGTTTCCTGTCTATTGCAAAATCTAATCCATCTTTTGATGTACCCATAGTGTTGAGTCTTTGTAGACTCTCTCAATGATGACATGATGATATTTGTAGCTGCCTCTGGTGTGCCAGTGTTCTCAAAGGATCTCCTGACAGCCTACAACAAAGTAATTCCAACTTCTTGTTCAGTGGGTGGGTATCACCTGATACAGGTTGAGTTAAAGGCACTATTAGTGATTTGTTAAATCAAAACATTAAAAAATCAGATTTTTGCATGTTTGTTACAAGTATAGATAAGATCAAAAGCAACCTAATGTAACGGACCAATAAGTACACATGGAGGTCGGACTGTTTGATGGTCTATTATTGAGTTCTTTTATTGCAGAACATAACCCCCAGCCGGAACTTAAGGTGGAAATATTACTTTTCAATTAAACCATCTCTGGAGCTGTTGCTTTGTCTCTCCAAGTTTTGGAAGTTGACTGGCCAGGGATGAAGTGTACTGCATCAGAAGTAACTATGTCAGCAACAGTCATCCGATCCAAAAGATCCTTTATTGGACTCTGCGAGCTGGACGTTGAACATACTTCCTCTATCACCACTTCCTCCTGGCTCACTTGACGAATCGATATGGTTGGTTCTGCTTTCACATCTGTGATCTTCGCTACTGGGGTCCGTGGCATAATATAGATGTCAGTACTTGACAAAAATTCATCATTTGAAATTGATGATCCCTGTGCGTTCCACCTTCACCAATGTTGGAATCACAGAAAGCCCGTTTTGAAGGGTGTGAGCATGGTTTTCATCGACAAGAGCCTCTGGTATCACACACGTTTGCTGCGCAGTTGTGCCTTCAATCGTTTTGACACTTCTAGCTGGTATCAGGACGGGTCGATTTCCAGCCACACAGACCTGGGCATTAAACTCACTCAACGATGCAGTCTCCTCTTCATAGAGAGCCAGGATATGTGCCCACTTGCGTCCCTCTTCAGGTATTTCAGAGATCTTTGAAATGAAGTCATCACCTAACTCTGCTCATTGGTGGTTTCCTCATGTCTCTAAAGATATTTGACCCTATGACGCCTGGCACTTTCCTCTTCCTTTCTGCGATCAGGGATTTGTTGGGATCCCGTACTACAAGAAACCCTAGCTTCTTGAAGACTTACCAAGGACTCTCATTGATAGCTCAACATAACCAACATAAGGAACTGCCAATCCCTGTGCACCAGAGATACGAATGTAAGCTGAGACGTCCCAGGTTTCCACATTAGCAAGGCACTGTTTGTAGAATGACTCTGTAATTGGTATAAACTTGGGCACCAGAGTCAAGTAGACAATTCAGGTCGAAACTAACATCCTTCACTCCCCCTATGGTTACTGATGCTTCCAGGCACTTCCTATGGCTCTATGCAATATAGTTGATCCGCGCATTAACCCTTTGAACTCTGAATATTTTATGTGATACAATAGCTGCCTACTGGATTAATTTGCATATGAATAGGAAAAGGGGCATATGCTTTTTTAACTTGGGAATTGAAATTTTTACCAATTTTCTAATGAATTGAAAATAGTTGATGTAGAATAAAGAAGACAATATCAAAGCTTTTGTTTTGTACCACTTTTTTGCTTTTCGGAGGATCCTACTGACCTCGTACTCGTCCTCTCATACCGTCAACGCGGACTTGCGGGATGACATTATTTTCACCATCACTTTCACTATCACCAACATTTGGTGTTAGCATTATCTTGTCCATCTGGCTCTTCATTACCTTTGGGAACATGAGCTTTAATTTATATTGTCATCAATTTCAATGTCTTCATCGATGTCCATAGATTCGTATGATTCACAATCATCTAAGTCAAAAAAAGTCATTATCACGGTCTTGATCCTGCAAAATCTCATGTAATGCAGCTTCCGTAGTATATACACGGCGATTATGCGCCATTTTTATGTTCGCTGTTCAAGATGAACACTAATTTCAGCTGATTAAATCTCTAAAACTTTCAGTATAACCCATACTAAAATTTTGTGTTGACAGCAAGTAATAACAGTATATTGCATGATGGGAAGGAAACCTGGCTCCACTAATAAATATTTCCATCAAGATAATAGTCCAAAGTAGTGCATGCGTATCGATCCCATATGGGATCTGTAGTATGCTGTGCATGTAATGCGTGGATCCCAAATGGGGATCTGTGTCTTCAAAGGGTTAAATCACCCCACATCTGGCTTTCGATGGCAGGTTCTATTCGTTTAAAGGACGCCCGGGTTTGGTTGTCCTCTCTGTCCCAAAGTTGTTTTCTTTGGCTGATCACAATTCCTTGCAATGTGACCTGATTTGTTACAATTGTAACAAAGGCGAGGGCAGGAGGAGGGCTTCATGGTGTGTGTCATCAGGGCCTCGATCTGCTTTTGCTGGGCCTTAATTGTTCTCCTTGTTGTTTCAGAAGATCTAACATAATGGTATCTGCCACGGCCGTATTGATGGATGCTTCCTTTGGCTTTCCTGGAGCGTAAGATCTTCCAAGCCACTCAATCGCTCGATCTCTGAGTTCAAAGAAGGTCAGCGACGGAGATTCATGATTCAGTCAGCGAAGTTCACGTTGAAGCCCTTGATCATGTACGGCTTCTGCTAGTCTCCCCTTCAGAGACTTTTCACGGGAGGCGCTGTAGGTAGAGTCCAACTTTATGATTTGGTCATACAATTCTACACTGCAGCGAACAGTCAATGAGTTTCTCAACTCGGTCCCTGTTGGTATGAAAAGAACCTCTGTTGTAGTTGTGGTAGGGTGTCTCATCTCCAAAAACCTTGACAAGGATAGTTAAGATACATTCAGGACTATTTGACACCTCTGGACCTCGACCTAAGATCTCTTTCCTTGCTTACCACTAGGTGTTTCGTATAAAAGCTGCGGCTTCTGGCTTATTCAACGGTCGCAAGGCCAATTGGTTGCAGACATCTTCAGCCCAGTCTCTCACCGCTGGGTCCCCGGGTTTTGTTGGTGATCCGCGAAGAATTTCGAGCCTTCGGCTTGGTGCAACATCGAACGGGTTTTACCTCTTTTGTAGCTTCCATCACCATCTTTAATTCTGCCTTCGCTTCATTTGCTTCTTCTTTTGCAGCCGACGACTTCTTTTCTTCCTCTTTTAGGCATGCCTCCAAATCTGCCAGCTGCTGTTTAAGCTCATCCAAATTAGCCATGACTATGTAACACTTCCTATGAATTTAATCGCTCACCTCGAACCAAGGTAGTTTACCTTCCAGTGTAGTTTCTTTCCAGCCAGGGGTTGATTGATGTTAAACTCTGCAATCCTGGCGACTACGCCAAAAATGTAACGGACCAATAAGGACACATGGAGGTCGGACTGTTTGATGGGCCTATTAACTGGATTTCTTTTATTGAGAACATAACCCCCAGCTGGAACTTAAGGTGGAAATATTGCTTTTGGATTAAACCATCTCTGGAGCTGTTGCTTTGTCTCTCCAAGTTTTGGAAGTTGACTGCCCAGGGATGCTCTCACACAAAGCATATGTGTGGCATGGTGATCATATGCAAATTAGGGAGGGACACGTTGGGCCTAATGCAGGCATCTGCCAATAGGGGGCTATTTACAATACCCATACACAAAATAAGGGACAAAACTACATGTCACCCTACTAAGGATAAAATCCAGATATTTTCGTCATTTTTTGTCCGTATGGACACTTACACCACATTGGAATTCAAATCTTTGACATGTTGATGTTTTCTTTTCTTCCTTTCTATTTTTGCAGGTCGGAGAAAGATAGCTTACAAAAATTCCACAGACTTATTCTTCACTTATTTAGCTATTCCTGCAAAATTTCACATATTTTTACTCTTAGGGTGGATCACTGATAGTGTCTTAAGAATATACCTGGTAAGTGGATATTGGATAATCCTGTGTAGTAATTTGTGAACGCATTGTTGGGTTTGCCATTTATGGACTATCTGATTCCCGCTGCAGTAGGAACGCCAAATACGCATATAGCCGTTAAATGGTCAATTTTTAAGGGTTCGAACTTTGGGTGAGCGGCAATAGAGCACTCTTGTGTACAAGGAACGATATTTTTTTGCGCGGTTTTCATTAGCAATTTTATTGTTACTTATTACACAGAGAGGACCAATTATCCGCACAGACTGCAGAATAGTCTTAAATATGTCATATTTTTGTTTATGAATACAATTTTCAATCGGCTCTCTACATACAGAGTCGATAAGGCAAATTTACTCATGATCATGCTGTCGAATTCGCAGCAAATTTTTGCAATGTTTAACATTTGGTCAAGTACCTGCGAATGTGGCATATTATCAAAATGAATGACCATTTTAGTGCATGATGAGATAAAATTATTGATATATTTCATCTTCTGATAGGATTTATCGCTGGCAATGACCGAACTTGTTAGAAAATGCAGTTTGAAAACACGGTCAAAATGATATTGAGCCAGATAGATCGATAACTATATAGTTGATCTATCGTTTTCTATACATACCACCTTGTTAAATCGCTCAGTTACACAAGCCCAAGCGCACTATTTCAAGTAATACTGATGTTACGGGGTTTGAGGCGGATGGTCATAATTTTACTTTTTCAACTCCTCTGTGCACAGGCCAGCTCCAGGAAAAATTATATTCAAGTATACTCTTCTTCTATCAATTTAATTTTATTTTTTTCCTGATCTCATTTGGGGTGGGGCTTGAGGAGTAGGCGGATTTTGCGTGGTGCCTTTTCCCTGTTTCCAAAGCAGGTTACGCCCACGCAGCCTAATCACAGGTTATCCTTCATGTAACACTGTACGAAATAAATCAATATGCACATGAATAGAGTTGAATGTTGTATAGGCTTAATTTTGAATTCTGTCATCAAGTCTTACACAAGGATACACTAATTTTCCATCAACTGCCGTAACCCCATTCAGTCAATCATTACTTTTATTCTTTTAAGAGTGGCATTTCTTTCTGTAAAACGATGCAGTTCCCAATAAATACTATAACAACTTAACCACCTATTGTTTTTTCCTTCTGAAAGTTTTCCAGAACCAAATAAAGCTCGGTATTTCTTCTAGCGTCAACACAATTTTCTGCACGAGGTTCGTTCTACTAATCCTCATCCTTGCGTGTCCATTGTCACGCATGCCAACACCTTTCAGATCGAAAACCAACAACAGCGAATTGCCGTCCTTAGCGCCATAATTCACGATTTATTTCAGACAAACTATGTACATAAAGATTTAACTCTGTAGCAATTTTTCGTTGATGGCGAATTTTCATGGGCCTAATATGTTCTTTTTTTGGTCGTTCGTACTCTGCTTTCGCCCATTTTGGTACGTATTTTCGGCTTGTTTAGCTTAATTTTCAAGCACGAATGCAAAATTTCTACCAATTTCTAACTGGAAAGCAAGTTTAGTATCTTATATGCGTGTCAGTTACATAAATGAACCGAAAATTTAATATCATTTCGATATTTAAATTTTCTTAGAGTACTCGCACTCCCAAATCTGAGCGCTTGGATTGAAAATTTTTGTGACGTCATATCAGGGGGTCACGTCCTGTAAAAAAATACGCTGAAGTAATGCCACTGGCGGTTCCTACTGCTGCTTTGTCCTCTATAATCTTTTTTAGACATTTTCGCAAATTGCAAAATTGTGGAAATAAAATTTAATTTCACCCAAAGCATGACAGGGGCATCACCTGTCTCCTGCCTGGGGTTAGGTTTCCAAGAAATATTGACCCCAAAGACGACCCTAGTTCATAAAAATAACTCAACTGAAAAACACCTAGCTTTCTGCTCATATCCATTCTGTCACATCTTAAAAATCATAGATTTTCTAGCAGCTGTGTATTGCTAGTATCCCTGGCTGATGTGTCACTGATATCCATAAGGATTTTCTATTTTGTTTCCCAAGTACACATAATGCATAACAACCTCCTTTTTGCAAATCATGCATTGCTGATACTTTGATCCCCCCCCCTCTATGGGCTATAATAACTCTGCTGTAGTGTGTTATCCAGGTTAGTTTTACATGAGGCATTTCAAGCATTGAGCACAAGGCAAGATTTCAGTACCAAAAATGCTGCCAAAAGCTCAAGATAAGTTTTAATTTCATTATTGGCAGCTTTCAATTTGTCAATTTCATTCCAATGACCACCAATATAAGTGGTGCCATTGATGGCACCCAGCCTAATCCCTATGCACAGATTCTTAATTCTTCATCTGATATGCTGTATCAATATGTTCTATCCACCATTTTTAAGTCCATTTTACATTAGGGGAAATGTACTTTGCCTTTCATATGCCCAAAATCTGGTTTAAAAGTAATAGGCTTGCCATCATCTCCTTTTCTAGCAATAGCATTCTGTAGAACAAGGGCCCATATTGTACAGCTGGAAATGTTTGCTACCAATTTGCCAGTGACTGTAGCTACTTGCTTGATAGTTAATTTGTTTTTTTTTCTGTAAAAACCAGCAATTTTGTAGCAGCTCTACTTTTTTTGTGGCTTCTGGCAAATAGAATTTCTGGTATGCTGTAATCGATTGTCGCAGTATCGATTGTCGCTATATTTTTAAAACTTCCGACATGTCGAAACACAAATGGTAGTATCGATAATAAACAACATCAAAGGGCAAATGTCAAAAACGGAATACTGCTTAAAATAAGAAAAAACCCTCTTCAATTCGCCTTTAAAAAAATGGCTTCACAATCAAAAACGACATGAGGGGTAGCATCCAAAAACCCAAGACCCTCAAATATAATGTTGAAATTGTACATTTCCAAATAAATGAGGAGCCGCTTAGCGTGTCTGGGACCACTGCGGATTTCTCAGAGAAAATGGTGCGGTAAATACCCGGTAAATAAGAAAGTTCCCGTCAGCATTTGCAAGCATTGTGCAAACCAAAATGCCGCCCAAGTCGGCAATCTCTAGCGATTCAACGTCTCGGTACAAACAATCCATAAACTACTAACTGTTTAAAAACCAATCAGTAAACGTATACGTTCCTAGCTTGTTGTGGGCTCGTTCTGGCGTGCTGACCGAGATCTCTCCTCTCCTCCCCTCAGTGTTGTCTCTTTTGAATATTCACCACCTCAATGCGCGAACAAACTGAAAATGACGAGAACTCGTCTACTGCGCATATAACAAACCTGACAGACCCTAAGAGAAACTCTCTAGCGGGCTAAAATGACTGTCTAGCTTGGCCTTGCGGGGTGTCGATCATTATTTTATGACTCAACTTTCTCTCAAGTTCATTCTTTTCACCTCCCAAAAATTCAAAACTTGTTAGACTTTGTAGTAGCGATGTGCTTTTCCATTTACCAGAGATTACATTCAAAAGGCATTTCCTCGCAAAGGAAAAACCTTTGTTCGGAGTGTAGTGATGTATTGGATGGAATGATACACCGAGAATAGTAAACCTGCATGATCACAAGAACTAGTATATATAAACAAAGCAGTCTGATTCTTATTTAGGGGGTAATTGTCTTTATAAAGGCCGCCTTAAATAAATGTGGAATAAAAGAAAATTAGGGTCAGACCCAACTCCCAGCTCTCTGCTTACGATCGCATATTCACTCTCGGATACCTAAACTTTCCAGGTAACAACCCGGAAGTTGAGAAAAATTTTCAACAAAACATGAAAATGGCGACCGTTGAAGCAACAGGGTGTTCCGATTGGGATTGAAGTGATGGTCCATTGATTTAACTGGATAGGGAAATTGCCAAAAATCTCTCGCGGAATTCGGGTTTTCACTTGTCGTTAGTGTACTAACTCAAGCCTGTGTATCAAACTGTGATTATCGATAATGTTATCGACATGTCGGATGCTGTCCGACCTTATCGATACACAAAAAAGGTTAGTTCAGAACTAATTTGGGCAATAGAATTTATTACAAATGCTAAGTACTATAGTTTAGGTAAATACCGATTTATCAGGGTGACGTGAATAATAAACCCCAAGGTGTGTAAAAAGTTTTGCCTGTAGTTCGTCCAGAACTTCTTACTTTCTAGAGAGGGGACACTATTAAGACTGTGTCATCGATGTAGCCAGTTATAATGTGCCCTATGCGCTACGTAATTTTGCAAATGTGGGTCCTTCAGATTTTAGTGATAGGCGTGGTCCATGTGGCAGTTGATCCAGGCTCTGGCATGAGATTTTCTAGGGACCTCTGGCATAGGCATAGTAATAAGCATACTCTAAGTCCATGAGGAGATGTAACAATATTTTGATAGCAGTACTAAATGTATCAATCTGAAGTGGTTATATTCAAGATTGATTTAAGGTCGGAGTATCGGCTACAGATTTCATGCCCAATCTTTGAAATTCTTCATGAAATGTTGGTATGGTGAAAGAATCGTTGATGAAGAACAGGTGTGCCAAGTTTTAATTTTTTTCCAAAAAGCGTTAGAGAATTGTCCACCCCCCAAAAAAAACGTATGCGTTTCAAATGCCCATAGCTTTGTACAGGGGCTGATTTTAGCAGTATAGAAAAATGACCACCAAAAATGGGGCAATTTTTTGAACAAATACACATTTGTTTCAATTATTTCTCAAGTAAATTGATGTGAGTTTAGTTATACGATTGGTGTTTGTTCTAATGGTTAATTTTCAAAGAAATTCAAAATCCATACAATTTTTATTTTTATGTGTGTCATCAAAAATAAGAACTGGTGGCGCAACAACACGTTTTTGTTGAAGTATTCTAGAAATACTGAAGTATCCACTTTTCATAATTTTTCCTAGAATAAAATACAACTCCATTGGTGATGAATAAGGTGGCATATGAAAGGGAAATCAATTAGAAAATTCTCATTAGATTTTGCTATTGAGTAGATTTCATGAAATAATAGGTGTTTTGAATTTTCCCTAAAATATTTCCCTAAAATCATTTTTTCTAAATAAAACACTTGATCAAAAAAAGCCAAAATGAGATTTAGTTTTTGTTTATACACACATCCCTAAAAATGTCAGCTTAAAAGCACCCTTCCATTAGGCTGGGAAAAAATAATATTGTAAAAATTAGGGAATTTTAAAACAATAAATTAAAAAACACCTAAAAACACATCATGCATCTTGAAAATGCATGGGGGAACAAATTGTGAGAGGAGAGTCAATCCTTACCCACAGTCAAGTTTGGACTAATTGATTCAGGGGTTTTGGATTTATGAGTCATTTTCTGTAAGACCTTTTATCGAGTCCACCTTAAACAGAAGGTCAAGTTAATCCTATGATCCCCGTCTTCTTTGGGCCTTGCGAATATATTTGATATTAAACTGGCCTCATTTCCTTATGATTTTTCATCTGTGTAATTTCATATATAACTGCTATATTTTCAGGTTTTAATTTATAAGGCATTGGAGCCAGGGGCGGCACCAGGGTAAAATATTAGGAGGGGCGAAACATCAAGGGGGGGGGACTAATATTAATTCATAATGGTTAAAACCCTAATTTTACACAATTTTACGGCTAAAAACCCATTTTTTCCCGAACTTTAAAACCCTCAGAGGGGCGGCTGCTACCCCCACACCCACATCCAAGATGCCCTTTTAGAGCTCTATTATTTGCACGGTGGGGGGCCCTAATCATTTGAATTCCAATTCATATTCTGATATTGCTTGCACAATGCATGCATCGGATGTTAATTTTATCCTCACTTGCTATATACACTTCAAGTTCAGCCACTGGACATATTGATGTTTGTCATGAGGTGAATTATTGTAAAAATCAGGTAACCAACCGACTCCTCAGCAGATGGTCTTGATACACCTAAGTTCTTGTTTTGAGCTTGAACCTTGCCTTACATTTTTTTTGGGGGGGAAACATCTTATCTTGTGCATGGTATGTTTGTAATGCTTGGGATGGATCAGAATTTGATAACTTGCTTGACTAGTTACAAAAGAACTCAAATTTGAAGAGAAAGAAAAATGCCAGTAAAGGTTCCTTCGTGAGCTTTACATGCAGCAAGATTGTTCCACGATGCACAACTTTAAGGCCAATGGTCACTAGCCAATGTTTCCTGACCTAATCACAGGAGAATGCATCCATGTGATTTGTTTGGACACCAAATTGAAGTCATTTAAAACGAAAATTTAAATCGTGGAAAACTGTTGGACCATGTGGGGCCCCACCATAACCATTCATCAATAAAAAAAACTCAACAGAATAACACTGCAGTCATAAATTCTTCTTGCCAGCTCCAAATATCAGCCTCCACACATTCTCCTCTCTGGGATCATTGATATGTCCAAAGTGTTAATGAAGCCTACAGAATTCAAAAAGATTAGATATCTGAACTAAGGCTTCGGGTTCTGCGCCTTTTATTACACATATGGACATACTCCTATCAATATATCTTAACATCTTTCAACAATTGGGGGGGGGTATAAAGGAAAAAATGCAAGAGCTGCAAGCCTTTCAGTTCTCCAAGTGGAACTCTTACACATTTCCTCTTTGTTCCAGTTGGTGAAACTGGAATCTTTCCACACTGGGCCGAAACAAACCCATAGCTAGATCAAATGGAGAAAACAAAACAACCGAGGTAAAGACAAAAAAGAAAATAGAAAAGATTATTCAGTTTACACCATGTTCGTGTTGCTTGCCGCTTTCTGTTTATATTTCAGGACACGTTCGAACAAGTTCCAAAAACAGTCGTCATGTATTTCGGGTTGGTACATTTTGTGACCCCACTTTTTCTGCTCCCAGTTGAATTGCAGCCTTGACGGAAAAAGTACAGTATCCCCTGCACTTTATTCCGTCAAGGCTGCTAAATTCAAATGGGAGCAGGACATAGTGGTGAGAAAATGTAAATGTACCAACCCATGTATTTCTCATACAAAACTTAATTACAGCCTGGATTCTTGCTGGACAGTAATCAAAAATCTCTTTTTTTTGTATACTTGTCATTGAAAATATAGTGCTGCTCCAACCAAATCTTGATGATCATTCTGAGTTTATAAACCTCATTGACGGGTGTTTCCATAAGGAGATACCCTTCTTTATGACACCCTTATGAATTCGGAAACCTTAACGAATAAACCACACGGTTTGGGTTTATTCCCTTAAGGTTTCCGAATTATAAGGGTAAAGTGTCAGAAAGAAGGGGTCACCTTATGGAACCACCCCTCCCAGGACCATTGAGAACATGTTACTGATTATTTTGCAAAGTATTAGATAAAGGATGACTGTTTTTCACTTACAGCTACCATTCGGTGTAGAATATTACGTGTTATTTTTATTTTATACTTTTTTGTGACATATATTAAATTCTGCACTAAGGCCATTTTACATGTTGACATTTTCCCCCCAAAAACACACATTAGTTGCAAATCATTTTTTTATGCTACTCTTTCCATATTGGCAGTTGGTACTTGAGAGCGGACATCCGCCAGTGATGCTATGTGTCTCCCGTCCAAACATATTTCTGTGAATTGATCTTACATGAAAGATATAGTGGAAGCAAATATATATACATCTAACATGTGAGTCATGACAAAAAGTCAAGATGGCGGGACTTTACCGTACCACGCGCTGATCGGGCCCACGCACCTTCCCCAATACTCAGTAATGAGAGCTGTGAGTGGCTAATAAGTTCTCCAAGGAAAAAAATACAACCAAGTTTTAGTAAGGAGCACTATCATTGGCTTGAATTTCCAGAGAAAAATATCTATTTCTCTGAGGAGACTTAACATGTTTTCTAGCGAGAAAATGATGTGGGCAAAAGGCTTGCTGAGCTTCTGTCCCCGCTGCCATAGCAGCTAGCTCGAGTTTCTCTATATTGGGATAACAAAAGTTTGTAATGCAGTACAAATGTCCTCCCCATGTCATTTTTTTCTCCTGTCCACCTTTTAATCATGTATTAAGAGCTTCACAGTCGGTGCGTGTATTGCGTTAGATAGAATTAACGTTGCATCTGATGTGATAGATTTAAGCATGGTGGTTTCTCTCTTGTGAGCCTTGTGTTTAGCAAACCATTGGCAGAACTGCGACAATTTACCAGGTCCACCTCTAGCTTCTCCCACAACTGTTTTTGTAGGAGCATGATTATGGTCGAACCTCTTCAGCGGATCCAACATTCCACAAGTCCTTCATGGCGCACGTTATTTACTCTTTCTCCGTAGATAGAACAGAGGATGAGTTCTTTATTTCTGACAACACAAGTGCCTGCAGTTTCTTGTTGCAGTTCTTGTTCTTGTCGTGAACGTTACCGTGAACGTGATCTTCTGAGTTATGTGAATGTAGTTTGTCAAACAGGCTTTAACATTTGCCTGTAAATATCCGCATACATAAATGGATTCAACCAAACTGGAGTCATAGGTGCAATGTGGCATCCCTCATTGTTGAGGTCAAAGGTACATACCAAGGTCAGGTGAGGTCAAGTTGTAAGATAGGCTGGAAAATTGTAAAATGACATTAATTGAAAAGCAATTAGAACCATACTTGGTTTATGGACATTTACATGGCAAAAACCCTATTTGTTATGAGGTTCACAGGTCATATGAGGCTCCTATCATCCAAAACGTGATGACGTCAGTGTCAGTTGTATTTAAAAATTCTATTAGCATGGACCAAGTGCTTTTTGGGTTGTTAATTTCTTCTTTAGCTTCTCCATTCCATTTCCAACATCCTTTGTAGATTTATTTTCTCTAGTAATTTAAATAAATGAGTAACACTTACAATTTTATTGATGTTATGTAATATTTAAGGAAATGAAATAGCATATGACTAATTTCACAGTAGGCCTATTGGCACCAGTGGGTCCCAAATGGACAAAAATTAAACTTCAAATTTTTTAGTGGCAGCTGGCTTAAAAACCCGTACCACATTACTAAGAAAACCGGCCACAAAACGCTGCAAATGCAGCAGATTATACACGAATCCGACGGGGAGCCTGAAAGGACACTCTACGTCGCCGTCAACACTGGGGGGGGGCATCCTGGCCACCTAACACACAGTACACACAAGCCGCAAAATTGCCTTTAAGTGTTAACGAACGAAATAATAAGAATTTACAACCTCCTTTTCGCAATTTTTAACCAATTTTAACCGTTTTTACATGGATTATGGAAGGATGTTTTGCAGGGACTGGCCTAAATGGAATCCAGGCAAGTGTCTTAATGTTGATTGTAAAAATTGAAGGTTATCTCGCCCAATTTGCGTGACTGAGAAATTAACGCTTATGGTTAGCATGCGTGTGTGTATGTAATATGTGTTAAAAAATTGGTAATAACAGCCGAGTGAGGATGAGAAAAATAATTTTCGTAAAATGCAAACCATCAATACAAAAATAAAGTAACAACAGAATGTTGATAGATTCAGGTACGTGAAAATTGAATAGTTCCCAAAAGGACCGATCATATTGCTGAAAAAAACGTGACATCTTCGAGGTGGGTTGTTGATGTTTAGAAAGGCAGACATTCATTCACATTCTTCATGTGTCATGAACATGGGCAAGTGAATTTCACACGCAGTTCGTTTCCATTTTCGTAACTTGTTATCGCTATTTTGTTGCAGCCAAGAATTACATTTTTTCCTGAAGCCGCCCATGATGATATAAAAATGGATAACAGTGAAATGGGTTGATTTTTGCTGTCAGAACTGATCAAAATTATCACTTCTTTGTGGTAACAGGTAAAACAAACGCGGGTATACCGCGAAAATGCAGAAGATGCCCCCCAGTCATGCGGATGGTGAGTGCGCCGCCCACGGCGTATGGGCGATATAGTTGCCGTCGGATTCGTGTATAGTGTACCATCTTCACTACATCCCTCGTATTCTATAGATTTGTCCTGTGAAATCTCCCTGACAGTCATCAGAAAAGATTTTGTTTGCAGACTGGATAATGCTATCGTGGATTTTCTTTTCTTTGCGGAGCAGACTCAGTGGTATCTACCATGGCTTTTCTTTTCCTTGGACTTTACTCTGCCGACTACTTGTCTGACTACTTTACAACACTTTGAAGGCGATTTGAAGTATTTACTGATTTATTAGACACAGTTCTGTTGCTGAGGATGATGATGATGACGGTTGGTCACTGCTCGACTCTGAGGTTTCCGGACAGGTCGCCGGCGTTTTCTTTTCAGATTGTTCTCAATTATTCTTACGTTGTTCTATCATCCTTACAGGTTGACTCAGAGATTTTCCAGGGAGGGCGCCCTCAATTTTCAAACAAATTGTGTTTTTTGGCATATAATAATGCTTGTCCAATTAATAATCGCTGTGTGAAATAACTAAGCCCAAATCAAAGTTTCCTTCATATAGAAAATTACAACTTGTTTTAAAAATTTCGATCCGAAATTTTTTATACACGGATCTATGCATGCTTACTGTACATAAATGGACTGCATGGAAAACGAAAATCCAATTCAGACTCTAACTTTGGACGTGGCATTTTAGGCAAACTTATCTTAGTTCTAGATGACTAAGTTTAATTAGTACACCAAAAAAATTATATTTTGAAATCTTGAGTCAGCCTTTAACACCATCCCTGAAGACGAAAACTCCGATTCATCCAACTTGAATTTGAGCATTTAGGTGAGTATCTTTAGTTCCAGTTGGACTATTTTTAATTACTCCCAAAAACTATATAGATTTGAAATCTCTGAGTCAGACTTTAAGTCGTCGATGAACTTGTGGCCTTGCATACAAGCGGTCTCTACTTCGCTGCTTCATATGTCAGCGGCGTAGCACAGTGAGCATATTGTGCCCTAGGGTTTTCTTTCTTTCTTATGTTAGCTGGTTTAGCCAGCAACATATTGTGGTTACTAAGTTTCTTATTCTTTCTGGCAACACGTCCTTTCCGAGGGAGGCACTCAATACATGTTATGAAGTGGAAACATTGTAAGGCTGGCCACTTTGAACTCAGGGGAAATCATTGACAGCTAGTTGCACATACAAAAACATAGGGTCTTGGGTGAGAGCCAAATTGACCATAAATAGGGATTTTGTGGGTGACAAATTTGTTATATTTTATGAACAATGGGGGTTCCTTGAGTGAAAATAGGAGTGCCCCGGGCCGACCCGACTCCTCAAATGCTACCAGTGGCTATCCGGTGCTAAATGGCATGGGCGATTTCAGACCAAAGTGTTTCAGAAGAAACCATGACCCATGCCGCATATGGGGTGTTTACAGTTTTGGATCAATGGTCATGTATGCCAAGTAAAGGGGGCATTCTATAGAAAATTGATTAATTCCTTTTTAACAAATCAAAGACTATCAGTACCAGATTCGGCTTCAAGAATTTACCCAGTACCTGCTGCATATGGGGTGTTCACAGAAAAAATAGGACAATATGCTACAATGATTCAATTAAAGGGGCATTCCTTGAAAATCTATGAATTCCTCTTTCTGCAAATTAAAGGCTACCATCACAAGATTCGCTCACAGGATCCCCTGGTTATAGAGGCTGCATATGGGGTGTTCACAGATAGGATTTAAATGCAAAAAAATTACCAAATTAAAGGGGCCATTCTTAAAAAAATCTATGATTCATTTCTCGTGCAAATTAAAGGCTATCAACACGAGCTTTGCTCAAAGGATCCTGGTAGGGGCTTCATCAAATGGGGTGTTCACAGAAGATTTGGCCCCAAATGTCACAATTGCCAATTAAAGGGGCATTCCTTGAAAATCTATGAATTCTTCGTCCTCGCAAATTAAAGGCTTATCATCACGAGATTCGCTCACAGGTACCCTGGTAGGGGGCTTAATCAAATGGGGTGGTCACAGTTTTGGCACAAATGCCACAACATTACCAAATTAAAGGGGTATTCCTTGAAAATCTAGGAATTCTCTTCTGCAAATTAAAGGCTATCATCATGAGATTTTCTTACAGGATCCCCTGGTAAGGGGAGCTTATATGACGTGTTCACAGAATTTGCCAAATGCCACAATTAACAATTAAAGGGGCATTCCTCGAAAAATCTACGAATTATTTTTCTTTATCACAGATGTGGCCCAAATACTAACAATTGATGATTAAAGGGGTATTCTTGAAATTCTTCTTTTATAAATTTAAGGATTATCATGTGATTGAAGTTTTCAAAAAAGATTCACAAGATCCCCTGGTGGTTGGGTCATCAAATGGGGTGTTCACTGATTGGTACCAGGTGTCATGATTACACACAGCACAATAATGTTCAAGTGCAGGGGGAAAGTTTCTTTTGATTGAAACAATTGGAGGTCGCCATTCTGGGGTCAGAGGTCATCCACGGGTCAATTATAAAACCATAAGAAGAAGAAATTCTTTGGTCTGGAAAACACAACAGAACTGATCAGAGGTCAAATAATGGGAGCTGGGGTAAGTGGTCATCCAGGGATAAAATTATGAAATTTTGAAAATCTATCCTTCTCGAACCATTTTAAGGTCAAAGGTTGATATGTTTGAACACAGATATGGGTCAAAAGGTCACCAGCTAACATTCGTGCTCGACTTCGAGCACAGTCTAGTTTCCTTCTTTATTTCTTTCTTTCCAAGAAGCTCCTTTAAAATGCGTTCTCCTAACCACAAACGCTTGGGCCGATTTCAACCAAACTTGTTCTGAAGACACACTGGGACCAAGAGTTATATATGGTGTTGATACCGATTTGTGACAAAAGTTTCATGCATGCAGATTTAAGAGGCATTCTTTGATAATCTGTAAATTCCTTCTGCTGCCATAAATCAGTGCTATGGTCACAAATTTCAGTTAAAAGAACCATTAACCCATGGCCCATATAGGGGTACACAGATTGGGGTGAAAGGCAATGTAGGCAGTTTAAAGGGGGCAAGTCTTTGAAAAAACTATTAATCATTCTTCTGCTAAATCAATGCCTGTGATCCACAAATTTCAGTCAAAAGAACCCATTACCCCAAGGCTTATAAAGGGTGTCAACGATGAGGTGAAAGATCAGGTAGGCGATTTTAAAGGGGCATCTTGTGGAAATCTATATAAATTCCATTTTCTGCCTCAAAGTAATTGATCTATGATCACTAAACTTGGTCATAAGAACAACTGACCCAAGACCCTATATGGGGTATACACGATGATCAAATATTCAATATACAACACTGTTAATAAAGGGGGCATTCTTTAAAATCTTTTAAATTACCACTTCCGCCTTTTACTTACTCACAATAACCCTCCGTTCAAATTAACAGGTTCATAGTGTGGTCAAAGGTCCTAGAAACATTGCCTGCTGACATAGTCTTCTTCAAAAGCACATTTAGCCAGTACTCTCTGGTACTCTCAGCAGCTTGATTTTGCCTTAGCGTTTCTTTCAATAGTTATTGGAAACTCATTTGATTCCCCCATCTTTCGAGCATGGTATCCTCTTCTATAAGCAATTTGTCTCCTTGTTGCTGCTCTCTTTTTGATCATTCTCGATCGCAATTCAACCAGGCTTCCTGTTCCGTTGTAGGATTTTTGCATTCCTTGCTTCTCTTATTTATCTCTTATTTCTTTGTGATTTGATCTTCTGCATTAAATATATATTCTTGATACTTCTGTGAGTTTGTGTCTTTCATTTTTTTAGAGACTTCTTGCTGCTGTGCAGACTTTTCAGGTGTCTGCAAATAAGGATAAATGAAATCTATAGAAACTTTTAGAGCAAAGAATTATCTTTTATACAGCTTTGTCTAACCCAAAATTTCCTGTCAATTTTGTGAACAGATAACCGATGACATAAACAACGTGTAACGTACAGGATAATAATAAGAATATATTGGCTTTTATAAAGCGCGACTTTCATCAAGATCCCAGCGCTGTTGGCCTATTTATTATTACGCTTGCCGTCAGGAAATCGTCACAATCTTTCGCTTCTCTATGCCGGCAGCTGGCCAAGCGCACAATCCCTATCAGCACTTAGATTGTAATATTCCCCATAAATCTACCGAATATCTCTTGGATATTCCTGGGTTCTGTTTTTTTTAAGTCCAATGGAAAGAATAAAAAACAACTTGCCTACTAGCACCCTGGGTGATAATAAGGAGGAATATGGGCACATTGTATTATGTGCACAGTTCTTGTCTGAGTTGAGAAATACGACACCTGCCAGAAAGAGTGATTTCTTAGTTTATTTTGATGGATTCAGGTAGAGTGTACACTGCAAAATGTTATGTGAAATGGGGTTTACTCATGGGTTTTCATATGTAAATACATGATTCCTATCATCCGCCTGCTCTTGGGAAAAATCTAGTGTTTGTACATGAAAACACCTATGTGAACGTATAATTCAATCACTGAGTCTTCGTACATATACCTCTTTCTTTTCCCAAAACAGTATAGACTTTGTTGTGTTTCTCCTGATCTGTTGATTTGGTAAATAGATAGGTCTCTTTGAACCAGCTACATATCTTTGGGATGCCTGAAATGTAAAAACATTGAAATTGTAAAATCCATGTGTAACTTTAATGGCTTCGTGGATCCACAACCGTGTCCTCCGATTGCCCCCCCCAAAATGGAGATTTGTTATTATATCATCTCTGACCGTTCGGCGTTAGTATGCATGGGTACCAATCTTTACTTTGCAAATTTGATCGTATCGTAAGACATTGCAAAATGTTACTTGAACAGGATGAATTCATATGGGTTCTGTCACCTACACAAATCCTTCACCTGCAGTTTATTCTGTGGAGGCTGCCAAATTCTAGTGTGGTGGCCACATACTAAATTCTTTCCCCCTGCCATTGTCTTGAATCTTATTTGATCATTTGTACAGATAAATAAGTTCACCATCTTCAGAGAACACAAGGTGATTTTCTGAAAATTCCCCCCCCCCCTCCTAAAAAAAGAAGACAATTTTCAATTAAAAAATGTGTGGCTTTTAAGTTGTTTGTTCCCAATTTTTCAACAAAATATCTGGCCAACATATTTGACCACTATACAGGTGGCACCAGGGTAAAATCATAGGATTAATAGGGTAAAATGAACTCATGTGGTAAAAAACCTAATTTTTATGCAATTTATTTTTTTTTTTTTTTTTTTTTGGGGGGGGGGGGGGGGGGGGGGCCAGGCAAAAATGAAATTCATATGGTAAAAAAAACCTAATTTTTACGCAATTTATAAATGAAAGAAATAAAAAAAGTAAAAACGGGGGGGGGGGCTTTTACTGGGCAGCTATAATCAGGTTGGCATGACACTTCAACTACTGAGCCCTGTACTTGTACTGCTCATTAAAGTCTGAACTCAAGATTTCGAAATATTTTTTTTGTGTGTAAATAATGAAAATAGTCCACTAGACCTAAAGATAGTAACCTAGAAAATTTCACAATTCCGAAATTTGAGATGAATCCGGATGTTTCGGTTTGATGCAGGAAACATTTATTATGTGTAGTTTACGTCCATAGGATCTGTGTATAACAAAACTTCCGAATCCGGAATTTTTATAACAACGTTGTGATTTTCTATATGAGGAATTTCGATTTAAGCTGCAAATGTTTCACACGGTGATTAGTAATGGACAAGCATTATATGTCAATGCAAAAACACGATTTTTTTGAAATTGAGGGCGCCCTCCTCACGGAATCTCTGAGTTTGCCTTTAAAAGCACATTTCTCAAAATGCAAATCTGTGATGTCCATATCCACTTACATGGTTTACTTTTTGTTCAGTTGTTGTGGCTTCTGGTTACTGACCACAAGCAAGGATCCGTCGAGTCACAAAAAATGAGATGGTGCATCAGTTTACTTCATACTAAGTTCTTATTTTTGCCCTTAGATGATAATCTCGCACTAGCTCTCTTGGTGTGTGTAGATTGGCAAAAAGCATATCGCCGCTGCATCCATAACTTGCTCTATCCTCATATTTTGACATTTTTGAGAAAATTGGTAGTGTGAAATAATGACTGTTTGAACTCTCATAATTAAGATTTCGACTTGGACTATCCTAATTAATGCATCTTAATTAGCAAATTTGATCTGCTGTAGGCATTTAATGTCAAATTTATTTTTCACAGTACAGCGCCTATCTGAGCGATAAGATCACATGTATACACCTAAAATAGTACATGTGTACTTTAACACAGCGATGATAGGCCTTACATTATACCGAGCTAGCTGTGTTCTATGTAAGAAATTTCGTGAGTTTTTATTTCACAATTTGCGCGTTGACCATAAAACTCAACGTAAAACTCGCGAAAAATAACTTTTTCTTCCAATAGATTTGTATTGCATTGATGGTCTATACCTGATTAAATTCTCTAATTTCTAATTCTCGCAGCATTTGGCAAAACTGTTAAAATCGCGAAAATATATTTACGGCGAAAATTTGTACTTATACAGTATATCAAAACTGTATCACTAAGTATTGATACCTGATACGGACACTTGGCGCCTTTTTATATACGGGATGAATATACGTTACACCTGGTCCTAGCGTGATCTATCTCAGACATCGTTTTGGAAAAACAAAATTTTATCACCTACTGATCTATACGTTTACAGTCATATAACCAGTGTTGGGCTAGATAACCACATTTATTTTCACTGAATTGAGGCAATAAAAAAAATTTGTTTGTTTCGCGTAACCCGACCGACCCTAAAAAAAAAAACCCCTGCCGACTCAAAGTTTTATGCAATTAGCACAAAAAAAAAAATATTCGCTGCCGACCGGACCCCATTATTTTTTCAGCCACAATTAAAAAAAGTATTTTTTTTACCAACACAAAGACAAAAAATAACAAAACAAGACCAACAACACTACAACAGTAAATAAAAGATCTTGCTATGTCATTTGAAAAAAGCTTTAAATAGAGCATCTTGTCATTCTTTTAAGAGTAAAACATTGAGATCTAAAAAAAAAAAAAATCATCCGACCCAGAACCGACCCTGATATTTTTTCCTCGTCCGTTTAACGCCAACAAACATTTTTGATTTTTTTTATTTTTGGTAGGTTTATATTTTTTTGTGAATATATTCAGTCATGTAATGAAGCCGACGGATATGGTTTGAAGCAACAAATACCCTTGACATTGTCCTGATCTTTGTTCCCTGAATCTTCTGTATTTTATCTCCACTTCCTTTTGCAACATGTCTCATATTTAACCACTTGCCATCTTTCCCAGCCATTCTTACATGAAAATCATCTTGCACTCATTGTTTCTGTCATAATCATTTTAGTTCAATGGTAATGTCAAAATCGGAGAAGTCGTCTTTGAAACATCCGAGTGTTGGTGTACTTGACAGTATGCTGTTCTCGCTGATAAATTGGGTCTTCAGTTGAAATCTGGATACTAGAAAAGCCATGTTTCTTACTATACTCCATAAGAAGACAAAGTAATCAATAAACTCCCACACAAGTCTCACAAAGGAAGCCTGGTATGTCGAATTAAATAACGACCCGTTATTTTGTGTAGATCAGTTGCAAGAGATTTATTTTGTTCGTACATCTTGCGCTGTTGTCTTTAAATCGCACGCGAGTTATCAACTGGACTTAAGCATGCACACAGGGATATAGCTAAGCGGCCGGGCGGTGGCCGGACCATGTCCGGCATCTTGCCGCACCGACCGGCACAGAAGGTCATTTGGGAGGTTTGCCGACCGGCACTTTACCTCAATGAAATGAAAATTAACACGCTAAATTGGCAAATAACTCGTAGTTTGTCCGTATGGCCAAAAGTGTAAGTAAGTTTTAAGATTACAACCGCACTCGATTACACCTAGCTATAACCCTGATTATGCACACATAAGCACTGCTACCCACCAAGGCATTTGCCACTTATTTCTTTGGTAAATATCAACCTTTATCACCATCAATTTGACAAGACAAGGCAGTCAAACTCAATCTAGATTTGTCAAAAAAAAAACACGAGAAGAGACAGGGTTTTGAGGATTAATTACAGGAGCAGATTTAAGGAAATGTGTCAGTAGGCAAAGATGTTGATGGCCCAATGTGTGGTGATGCGTTATGACTTCCCTCTCCCCCATTATGGATTTAATTTAAGCATGGTGCTTTTAGAGTGAAATTTTCAATGAAGAAGTCTTTAAAGCGGCAATGGCCATTTTCACAAAATTATGAAATTTCTTCAATTTGCTCTCAAATGATAGTCTAGGCCATGGAAAGAACAGATATATTTTACACAGAAAAATAAATACCCCAAACAGATAGGGAAATTAATATGAGGATATGATCCATATTTGTAGCCAAACTTTTAAGTTTTCCAAACTTAATCAACAAATGTAGTGTATTACATGGAATATTTTTGACTCGTACGCAGATACAGCAAAACCACAACGGTTATAGACTGATTCAAAACAGTGTGCATAGGGTGGGACACCATCAGTGTTTTTGTGTGTTAAAACGGCCATTTTATTGTCGTGCTGCATTTACGTCGCCGTGGCGAGATGCGCTAAATTATACACGTTCTGTTTACCCATACATTGTAAGGAAGCTGATTTGGTCTTAATTCATTTCGGGTGAGGGCTTTTTGTATATGAAAGCTTACAAACAATGCAAAATATCGATTGAAAAATCTTGAGGCGCACTATGTTTCAAATGTGCAGTGTCTCTTTAAGTAACTATTACATTTGGTATCTTAAAATCTTAAAAATCAGTGTGCCAAAAATCCTTTGCCTGACCTTCTTGAGTGCCAAATGTTTCTCCACGGTATGTAGGTAAAATAAGAAACAAAAACATGACATTTTCACCATCAAAAGTAAATTTAAAAGAAGTGTCCCATCTCATAGAGCCCGATCTCATTGTAAATTTAAAAAATTACAGGTACAAAGAAGGGCTATTTCATTTATTTTAATGCAATACCAAACAGCATAGTTTAATAATAACGTTTATGTACAGAATCAGAAACCACCCTTTGAATTTTTGTATTTGCTTCATTTCACCCACCCTTTTTAAAGTGCTCCACAGTGAATGAAAAAGTTAAACTCGGAAACATTAGGGCCTCTAGTATGACAACATGTCGTTAGATCAGAGGATGTACAGATTTAGATACAAAACTTCATGAAGTGTGTGTTCCCTTAAAGGCTGACTCAGAGATTTCCTGAGGAGGGGGCCAGCCCTCAATTGCCACAACAATCATGTTTTTTGCATGTAATCAAAAGTTTTAAAAAAAAAAAAAAAAATGTGAAATTGCTAAGCTTAAATCGAATTTCCTTATATGTAGAGAAAATCACACCTTTGTTATAAAAATTCGATCCGAAATTTTTTGTTATACACATTATCCTGAATGGCGGACATAATACTACACATAAATGTTTACTGCATCAAAACGAAAATCCGATTCATCCAAATTCGGAACTGTTGGCATTTTAGGTGACTATCTTTTAGTTCGAGTTGACTATTTTTTGTTCCTTAAACAAAGAATAAAATATTTCAAATCTCTGAGTCCGGACTTTTAACGGGGTTTTACGCAATAATTGTGACACAAAAATTAGGCTTTTTAACACCAAAATGCAGCTCATTTGTACTGTTTCGCCCCCCCACCTCCCCCGATTTTTCGCCCCTGCTATGATTTACCCTGGCGCCGCCCCTGTGGCTGGATATCACTTTAATAGGTGATAGATATGCCTTTGTGTTTGAATGTTACAACATCTCTATTGTATTTTGCCATTCATCTACAAAGCATGAGAATCACTGTGCTTATAACTAGGGCTTATCATCTCCTAAAAAAAAGTCCTATGATTAAAGGCTTTGATTTTTAAAGAAGATTGGCATCCCAAACTGCACTCTTCCTAATTTTTGTGATTTGATTCATTTCCCACCCTTGTAACATGGGTCCACAGTGAAAAATTTAAATCGGCCATAACTTTGGGCCTCTAGTATGAACATGTCGTAGGCTAGATCAGAGATACGAAGATTTAGAGACAAAACTTCATGAAGGTGTGTTCCTTAAAGGCTTGACTCAGAAGATTTCCTGAGGAGGGCGCCCCAATTTCCAAAACAATTATGTTTTTGCATGTACATAATTGCTGTCCATATGCTATCACTGTGTGAATTGCTAAGCTTAAATCGAATTCCTCATATAAGAAAATCACAACTTTGTTATAAAATTCCGGATCCGGAATTTTGTTAGACAACATTATCCTCTGGACATAATTACTACACATAAATGTTTACTGCATCAAAACAAAAAATCCGATTCATCTCAAATTTCGGAATTGTGCATTTTAGGTTACTATCTTTAGTTCTAGTTGACTATTTTAAAAAAAAAAAAAAAAAAAATTTTTTATTATTACACAAAAAAATATTTCAAAATCTCTGAGTCAGACTTTAACTTCCTAATGAACAGTGGATGTGTTGCAGCAGAGAAAATGTATGGTGCGTACATTGTGCAGTATATAAAGTCCAATGGAAATAGTGACACCAATCCCACCCCAAGGTCAAGCAAGCAGCTTATGCCATGATGATGTTCCTCATCTTCTAGGATTTCAAAGGATTCTTCTGTATGCACAGGTGCATTAGGGAAAGTAATTCGGCTTTCAGTGTGAAACCCGTATTCGGTGCATTTGTCACAGCCACTGACCAGACTGCCCTTTTGAACATTTCACAAATGCTCTGGCTGGACAGGGGCGGCGCCAGGGGGGTGGCAGGGGGCGCCCCCCCCCCCAAAAAAAAATTAGGAAAAACAGGGGTTTTACGCAATAAATTGTGCAAAAATTAGGGGCTTTTAACCAAAATGAGCTCATTTTGTACTGTTTCGCCCCCCCCCCTGATTTTTCGCCCCTCCTATGATTTTACCCTGGCGCCGCCCCTGTGGCTGGGATATCACTTTAATATTGTGATAGATAATTCCTTGTCTTTGAATGTAACACCATCTCTATGTATTTTGCCCATTTCATCTACAAAGCATGAGAATCACTGTGCTTATCACTAGGGCTTATCATCTCCTAAAAAAAGTCCTATGATAAAGGGCTTTGATAAAGCAGATTGCATCCCACACCTGCACTCTTCCTAATATAGGCCAAAACTGTTCAGGTTTATTAAACAAAAACATGCCATCAACAAAAACCTGGAAAAATAAATGATCACAGTTTGTATCAAGAAGTTGTGGGTGAAGTTTACAGGATAAAACTATGTTAGGAATCATAGTGATGCCAAAGTGGTAGTATGTTCCTCCTGCAACTTATTTCAATGCATAAGAGGTTGGTGTTTTCAATAGTGTGTGAGCATCAAAGGTAGGCTTGGAAAATGAGGTTTCAAAATTCATAGTAGGCCTAATGCAATTGAAGTGAGTTACAGGGAAGCAACTATTTAGGGCCTATATTCCCTGAGCTGTTCACAAAAAGATAATTCTTGATCAGCGCTACTACTACAGCCATGCAGACTCTGAATCTGACAGCTCAGAAATGTCACTGCCGCTTGTGTCAAAGAAGGTTGCATCTATTTCATCAATATGCTCATTTTTCTCATTGTCGTCCTGAAATTTGAGCCCTCAAATCCATTTCATTCCCAAGATATAAACAAAAAACTGCCGTTTTAGTGGTTATAACCATCAATATTAGCACAGTATTGAATAGGGCTTTGCAACATGCATTATTGCGTCTACCATCAAAACCGCAAGTTTGTTTCCCACGGTACTTGATGGGGTGTATGTGCAAGTGCCAGGCTCTCATATCAAGTAGAGAACACAATGCACATAAATCGGAACAGGCACCTTTAATATGATCCAGTTGGTTTGCTTGATCATTACGCATAACGGGAA
>JAMKCH010068599.1:0-20668 GCA_023653785.1 Ophioderma brevispina
AGAAATGGGCCGCCCGGGATGGGCGGTTCAATCGTAAATCATAAGTACCCGAATGCGTATTAGATAACAAAATAATCGTAGTTTACTATCCATTCAATGATTTCAATCGTCTGGGTACCATGCGAGCTGTCAAGTTCATTCGCGAATTCTGGTTACTAGTATCATAACCAATGTCAAGCTTTCAACACAGTGCGGTAATAGATCGTTGAACTGTGTCCTTCATAGCGACACTAAGCTGACGAACTTCGTAACAGTTCTTGTTGTGACAAGCCATCCGAAGAGACGTCGACAAAATGTCTAGAAAGACAATAATTAGGCGGGATCAGGAAACCATATCATCATTCACCTTTCTTATTTGGTCGTGTTTCGAGTTTAAAGGTAAACTTCGCCATGTTCTGCATATTATACCTGATTCCATCCATCACGTTTAGACTTTTTAGCAAGTAGTTGCCTCCGGTAGGTGCGGTTAATTGTCATTTGGTCTAATCCCATTTGGTCTAATAGCCATTTGGTCTAACTTCAATTCGTCTAAACCCATATTGTCTAATACCAATTTGTCTAATAACCATTTAGTCTAACATCCAATTTATCTAACAACCAGAATGTTTAATATCCATTTGGTGTAATGTCCATTTAGTCTAATGCCCATTTCGTCTACTACCATTTGGTCTAATTAGGTACACAAACATCATTTGGTCTAATTCCCATTTGGTTTAATATCCATCTAGTCGAATGTCCATTTGGTCTAATGTTCATTTGGTCTAATACCCAATTGGTCTAATATCCATCTGGTCTAATAACCATCTGGTCTAATATCCATTTGGTCTAATACCCATTTGGTCTAATGTCCATTTGGTCTAATATCCATTTGGTCTTATATCCACTTGGTCTTAATGTTCACCTGGTCTCATATCTACTTGGTTTAATTATTTTCATTTGGTCTAATATCCATTTCGATGTTAAACCCAAAATAATTGATCTTAAACATTGATTTAATTATTAGACCAATGAATATTAAACCAGATGGGCATTAGACCAAATGGATATTAGACCAAATGGGCATTAGTCCAAATGGGTATTAGACCAATGAATATTAGACTAGCTGAATATTAGACTAAATGGGTATTAGACGAAATGGATATTAGTCCAGATGGATGTTAGACCAGATAGATATTAGACCAAATGGAATATGATCAGATGGATAGTAAGACCAGATGGATATATTAGACCAAATGGAATATTACACCAGATGAGTATAGGACCAAGTCCATTAGACCGATTCGGTTATAGACAGACGATTATGGATATTAGACGATAAGAGTTTTAGACCAAATTGAATATAGCCACATGGCTATTAGCCTACATGGTTATTATCCTACATGGGTATTTAGATAAATGTTATTGAAACCAATTGGAGTGAGACCAAAATGCGCCCATGAGACCAATTGGATTTTTTTTTTTTAAAGGGGAAAAATTTTTTTTGGAATGGGATTGGGGCACAAATATTCGCCCTTTGTTGCCTCTTCAATACCTTCACATAAAATGAGAGCTAGTCCAGACAGCAGTGGAATCTAAATAGTGGTCGAGATTCCTGGCAGCTATTTCTATCGGACAAAACTGGGAATAATAATATTGTCAATACGCTCTCTTGATTCCAGAAATAAATGTGGGAAATATTTTGTTATTCGAATAAATAAGCTATACCGAACTGGTTATCTGGTAGATAAAGTTCACTTAGTATATAAGCCAATTGAGCAATCATGCAAATAGCTCATTAATATGCACAAATAATATTTCACAGTGAATGCGGTAAACATACTTGCTTGCACCACTACCCCCCCCCCATACCAAGTTTCGTCAAATTTGGGAGGTTGGGGATAGGTAGAAGTTCAACTTTTTCGTAATTGAACCAGAGCAATTACGGAAAGAGCTCACTTAATGTTTCACACAGCACAAAAAAAATGGCACAGGGCATGGGTATTAATGATGTATCACTACCCACATTCGACGTTCCTTCAAGTTGGACATTGGGATCAAGGAGAAGTTCACCTTTATAATAGCCAATTAGAGTACATGTGCAAATGAGCTTCATTATTTGTACCAATTTAAATGATGACATGGCAATTTTACTGCATGCACCACTACCACATACCAAGTTTTGTAAATTTTGACATTGGGATCTGGGTAGAAGTTAGCCTTTTTAGTAATGAGCCAAATAAGAGCAAATATTCAAATGAGTTTATTGATATGCACAACTAATGATGATACCATAGTGCAGAGTATTCTTGCATTCACTGCGTACATGCCAAGTTTGGTCAAATTCGGATATCGTGACCTTTTTAGTTATGAGGAGGTGAGAATGTTAAGAAAGACTCGCACAATCCCGGTGAGAGCGGGAAACTTGTAAGAGAGAGATTTTCCACTGTTTTTTGGTAGACGTTTCATATGAAGTCCCAAGTATGGCAATTAAGGTATTGCCATTTATTCCGTCAAGCGCTACTACACAACATAATACAGCGCATGACGGAATCAATTGTAATACCTCATTTACTATTAGACTTCTACATTCAACGTGTACCGTTTTCTGGGGAATATGAGCGGAAAAGTCTTAAATAAAGTATGACTCTTTAGCCTACAGACCGGTCGGTCTGGGGGGGGGGGGGGGGGCAATGGTGCAAGACTTGTCATCTGACAGCTACAGGCGGAGACAGACGGCCAGACCACGCGTTTTGCTAAGACTAACCCCCCTTCTCTTTCGTTCTGCGTGCATCCAAAATCACAGTTAAGATCCTTCCTTTACGCACTATAGTTTCATCTCCAGGTTGATCAGGCCTGGAATTCCTCTTGGGGACTTGTAGACCTCACATCATTTATGATGTTGCTAATGGTTTTTTTTGTGGGCCCTCCACAATCGCAGTTTGGTGATAGTTCTACTCCGATCTTGTGAAGGAAGTTCTTGTACGACCAACAGCCCGTTCTGAGTCTGTTGAGGTGTTGACCCATGCTTTCCTATCAGGTCATAACGTTTGGGCTTGCTAGATGGGCGGTCCACAAACTGCTTTAAGGTTCAAAGTAGAGGATGACATTGCTCATACCATCTGTCATTGATCAGGATGAATCGATAGGGATACTGTGACTGCAGTGTCACGGATTGGGTAGCAAAGTGATTCCTGGAATTCTCTGATCCTCAAGGTTTGGTGGGGGGATTAGGCTACCAGGTTCATCACTTTCCTTGGCGAGCTTGATCGGTCTGAAGGTTCCTTCTAAGGTTTTTGCAGGAGCTATGCCAGACAAATTGAGAATATTCTACAGGCGTCGCCAAGGCAACCTCTAATGTCTCACTGCATCATTCAACGACATCAATCTGTAAAATGTACTGTGACTCAATACTGGTGCAGCGTATTCAGCATGGAGTATGCCAAGGCAACAGTTGATGTATGTAAGGTGTCATATGCACCCATCTATTTCCTCTGAGCCCTCTGAGGAGGTTGACACGAGACTGCGTCTTGGCAGCGACTGCCTTGGTGTGAAAGTAAGGCTGCGGTCCATTGTGACGCCAAGGTATTCGGTGTTGGTCCTGTGACACTTTTTCTCGCACTAGAGTGATGTTAAGTTCTCTTTTTTGCGCATCGATTTGCCAGGTGGAAACAGAGTGACGGTCTTGGGTTTGCTGATTTTCAAGTGCCATCCGTGGAAGAATTGGCTTACAGTGATAGGTCCTTTTCTGCACCTGTTTCTAAGGACTTAAAGGACTCAGCAAAGCTATTCCAGTGCCGTGCGGCTGCGTAGGAGGACTGGCGAACAATCTCCCTTGCTATCTTGAGACGTAGATCCCCCTTCTGCCAAAGTGATAAAAACCGGGATTTATGTGGGATTTTATATAGTGACTACGAATCTTTTAGTCTAATAATTCAACATATATTAATTTTTATCAATTTGCAATAATTATTCTACTACATTGATATGTGGAAATAAAGGCCTACACATCAACACGTATTTTGGATAGTAATTCACAGAAATAAAGCACATTCATTGTAAATTGGTCCTTTGTTTCCGTCCATAGAAAAACAACAAATTATCATATAAACAATTGGCCACTTTTTAAACACTATCCTTGATTTTTAAAGGGAATTACTGATAAGCAATTTCCCGTATTTACTTTGAAACTTGCCGTTTCGGACACATGTCATAAAAACATCTTCCTACATTCTGTCTAGCCAAACAGGTTCACTGTCTGACATCCACTGAACCACAAACGACCAATGTTTTTCCATTTGAGCCTAAAAATGCCAGACACGCGTTAACATTACGGGTGAATGGGTGAATACGTGGCTGAACATCGAAATAATCGGTCACTGCTGATCTAAAATTAAAGGCAGCATTGACGTGCAATTAAATTGACAATTGTTTTTCTCTAAGAGAGGGTCTGTAAAAAAGAGCCCATGAACAAAGCAGATTTTGAGGCACAAAACGGAGCTGACTTTTTTGTTTTTATAATATTTTCCGAATCGGTAGATTTGGCAGGCTAGGAGTCAAGTAGGTCATAAAGTGGTAAAAATTAAAAGTTAAAAGAAAAAAAAAAGTGAAGATATACCAACGTGTCTCTAGTCATAACGACTCCAAAATAGTATAGTTTGAATTATCCACGATTTTCTGTTACCAAGTTATGACATCACACAGACCAAAGGTCAATTAAATGTCGTGCATGGGACAGTATAATCGCCTCAATGGGTTCATAAAATGTCCAGTTTGCACTATATCTCTGATGCTTAGTTTCGAGTGGCTGCGCATAAGTTTCTAGACATCCTGTCGACGTCTCTCTCTTCGGATGGCTTGTCACAACAAGAACTGTTACGAAGTTCGTCAGCTTATAGTCGCCTATGACGGATACAGTTCAGTGATCTCATTACCGCACGGTGTTGAAAGCTTGACAATGGTTATGATGCAAGTAACCAGAATTCGCGACTGAACTTGACAGCTCGCATGGTACCCAGACGATTGAAATCATTGAATGGATAGTAAACTACGATTATTTTTGTTATCTAATACGTTTTCAGGTACTATGATTTTACGATTGAACCGCCCATCTCCTGAGCAAGTCTATTCCCTTGGAATAGAAATAATGTGAGTAGGTAATTGATAGTGAATCATTCCATATTTTTAGCGCTGGATGACTGTTAAGATACCGCGGTAACGACAAGAAACAAGGTAAGTGGTTGAACTGGGAGTCATGTCCGCAGGGCGACACCTCCTGGAAGAAAGTTGGGTTATGTCGGGACGCCAGAGCTGATGTCTTTCCACATCAACGTAAATCATGATCAACTTCCATTCCCCTGCCAATCTGAAGTTGTGGGGCAAGCCCACTCTTGGACTCTGCCAATTATGTAATCATCGTCATTGTACACTATTCACATCCTCATGGTTGTAGCTACAGTTACAAAGTAGAGAGTTACGTAGTAGATGTACAACTGGCGACATGATCAAACACTGAAAGCAATCTCTCCAGGTCTGGCCAACGTACGTCGAAGAGGCAAATAAAAATAAAACATCGCACCTGGAATCTGAACTCCATATCTACAATAGCCTTTCGCACAGCTGATGGTACAACCTATCGAATCAGTCTTACCAATGCATAGACAGAGCCAACCAATATTCTGTAGAAAGCCAATGACCGGATATTCTGATGCCATGAGGAACACAAACAAGATGGTGATCTGGTCTCTTACGCTGTCTCAGGTCTTTTCTACCAAAACAAAGACAGGAACCTCAAATAGAGCTGACGCGTCCTTTGGAGGAGAACTATCAATGCATGTGCAAGAAAGAAGTGCAATATCAAGGAGCTAGTGGATGACTGTGAAAACAGAGGATGGTCAAATACTGCTTTCCATATAGAAGTAGGAGCAGAGGTTGCTGCAATACATCCAGCCAACAAATGCCTAGCATCCTTGGGCCATTCCTAATGTAGAAAGAGAAAGGCTAAAACCGATAACAGCAGCCAAAATTGCACTCAGAACGAGCTATGTCATTTGGCTAAGCAGAAGCTCAAACGCATTCAGACAGATGGAGCCACAAGCAACTCCGGCAATATGCTCTGAGGGAAGTGGAATGGATGAGCGCTTACAAAACCATGGTTAAACACCCGCCAAGTCTGGTCCAAAGCCAGAGACCTCGGGGAACACAATATTCTAGACAAATAGATACTGCATAAGGTGAACTTTTCCCTACTAAGGCACCTTCACAGAGGGGAGATATATCAGTGCAGTGTTTCTTAAAGAGACACTGGCACATTTGAAAAATAGTGCGCCCTCAAGGAATTTTCTAAATCGATATTTTTGCATGGTTGTAAGGCTTTTATTACCAAAAGCCCTCACCCGAAATGATTAAGACCAAATCAGCGTCCTTAGGGTAAATAGAACGATTTTATAATTTACGTCGCCGAATTCAGCAGACGACGAAAATGGCGTTAACACAAGAACACGCACGCCGTATGCATGTTCCCACGCTATGCACAATGTGTGATCGATCTATAACCTTTGTGGTTTTAATATCAGTGAGTACGAGTCAAAAATATTATGTAATATACACATTTGTGTTATGGAAAACTTAAAAACTTGGCCTACAAATTACTGATGTCTTTATCCTCATATCAATGTTAGTCGATGGGACATGTGTCCTTCTATGCTGTTGTTTGTAGTCTCCATCGGGGGGCTAGGGGATAACCAAGTGTTCAACTTCATAATAATTATAAAATCATACAATAGTCTGTTCCACCACAACTAAAATGGAACATTTTCTTGAAAAAGATAAAAGTCCCTTCAATTCATTCCCCAATATCAGGCCTAGTGATACACAAGAATTCAGCCAACAATGGAGTTAAGATATCAATCACCGGCCCGGGATGCGGTGTAGAAAACCCACTTCAAATTCCCTTTCATCTGGAGTGCAGGACCATTGTATTGTCACGCCGCTGAGAGATTTCAGTTGTTACGCTCTCCAATTTAGACTGAGTACTTTTCAGGACAAAATACGTAACCTCATTCACAGAGAACTAATATTGAGTTGCTGTGCGTATTCAATTAAAACTTTGGCCATATTTTTTCATCATTTAGGAGAAAAGGAAGACACTATGAAACCAAAATCATGAGAAAATGTTGCTGGCAAGCTTTGACATAACACTTTGGGCAGAACAAATCCGTCAATTATTGCTTAACTTCATTCTATTCAATTTACCGCGTTTTCGAAGAAAATTTAGTGTCAACGACCTACATGTATAGTATAAGGTACACTGGTTAGTTATGTGAGAGAGGACGGGTATTTGTTCCACTAAACCCGAATCGTGGCGGTGGTAACACCTGGCTATAACAATGGTACCTACATACCCGGCCCTTGTAATATCTTTAGCTCAGGTTAGCTTGAATCTATACATATATTGGTCTCTGATATTGGAAAAAAAGAAATGGAGGTGGCATTTTATATATTTAAGAAAATGTGAGTAGCTTTAGTTTATGTGCGGGACACAGACCGTTATGTGATCGTAATAATTATTATGAATTTACATTGGTTTTCCCTTAGCCCCCCCCAGATGTGGACTACATAATTTGTTATTACAGTTGGTTATTTGGTCCCCGTCCATGGTCTATGTCCCTATCATTGGCGCAGGAACCGGGCGGAACAGAACGTACAGGGACGTCCCAATAATTTTGTCCATCGCCCTGGCGCCCCTTCTCCCTTTTAAGAACAAAAAAGCCACAACGTGAAGTCAGAAATGATTTAGGCTTCCAGAAAACACCATTACGAAATTTGCAAGAACTCTGCAATGACGCCTTCTGGTACTCATCCAACAAATTAAGTTATGAAGTAACACGTCTTATATGCCTTGCCAGAACTCTAGTAAGAAATGGGCCCCTTAAATCATGTATATTGTCACCATAGAAAAAAAAAATCACATAAAAAGTTTATAATAAACTGATCCCGCGTCTTAGATCATACTTGCAGAAGCAATAGTGAAAGGATGGCTCCTCTTAAATGCAATTGAAGTCCGACGTCAACAAACAAATGATCTAGTGACGCCCACATATAATGGGCACCAGTGAAGGAATAAACTAACGCCGCCCTTAAAAACAAAAATGCTGACGTCTACTAGGCGCATAGCATTCTGTCAATACGGATTCCACCCCTTGAAAGAAACGTTGGAAGACGTACTGCAATGGCACCCCTATACTTCAATACTAGTCATCCCATGCCAATGAATAAATTGAATTGCCGCCCCTTTGATGCGGAAAGAACATTGATGAGAACACTAAAGCAACAGCGCCCTAGCTTAGGCTACACTTTATGTACACTCTTGCCTCCTATGGAACAAATTCACAGGTGATACACTATGAAGTAAAATGACTGATGCCGCCCACTTAGAGTCGGTGAAGGTCCGATGTGAACCAAATGAATTATTAAACGGCTCGCCGCCTTTGGAAGCAATTTGTGGAGCAAATCTAACAGCAAGCGACGCCATATTCCTGTTATCCAATAAATTTAATGAATTCATGACGCCTTCAAATTTAATCACAATTGCAGAAGTCTAATAAGCAGTGGCGCACCTATTCTGCTATGCCAAAAAGTAATTACTAATGGTCTATGTCGGGCCGTGTAAAAGGAAATTTACAAAAGTCTAACAAGCCAATTTGAGGCCACTGGTCATATCCAGTTGAATCTCAACCTGATACCTAACCTGGCCCCTTGCAACATGTTGAAAACAAAACTGCGAACGTCTTACAAGCAACCGCATGCCCTAAACTGGTTATTCCGTGAAAGTAATAAACTTATATCTGCCCACTAGATAATTGCAAAGTCTATACTCGGCGACGAGTTCCCAACAAACCTTTGACGATCACGTTACTGTGGTTGAAACCCAATTGCCTCTAATTGGTCTGTTGGGGCGATCTGCTGTTGTCTATAGCCACTTACTTTGAACTTGCATCATATGATGTTCACTGTGCTTTGAAAGCTCCGCCCACTCTATACGCTCGTCAAAGGTTTTCTATCCTATAGTATGACTCAAAAGCATATTCTTCTATTCTGGATAGCAAATCAAACAGTAATGAACTTTTATCACCCAAAGAAGCCTATTTTGCAGAAGTCTAATAAACAATAAGGGCGCCCTTGTTTTGGATGTCCAGCAGAGTCATGAGTTATGCCTCCCGTTAAACAAATTAAGCAGAACCCTGTGCTATGTTTTTTTTTTTTAATGGGGTCTTTGGGCAAATTTTTAATGGGGTCTTTTTTTTTCAAAAAATTGGGTCCTTTGGGGGTGAAATTTTCAAAATATACTCCTACCCCAAAAGTAGGGGTGTTTGGGTGATAGTGGTGACATTTTTACAAAAGAATATGGGTCACTGGGTGACAACGGTTTGGCTGAGGGTGATTTTGCATGAGAACATAAATCTTTTAGTTAAAACCAAACCATTTCTAGGGGTTCAACTCCCCGCATCCGCACCCACCTTCTGTACGCTTCAACTTTGTTCTTAAAGAGATCTTTTGCTGAAGGCCGATAAAAGTCATGGGTTTTTGATGAAATCCAGCTAGGTTTTGAAGGATGGTGCACAGCATTAAAAGATCAGCTCACGCATCATCATTAACTTGTCTATTCACAAACACAGTTCCTTAGATTTTAAAGCTGCCCAGTGTTAGAACCACTTTAAAAACAGCCGGTCTGACGTGGGCAATTACAGGCCTGTTAGATCTTTGTATTGCAGTCAAAAAATTCTTGAAAGAGCTGTTTTTACCACCCAGTATATTCCTACTTGCCGTGAAAATAATATCTTTATAGTTAACCATCTGGTTTTTAAGAACTCTTTTCACTGATACCTGTTTGATCCAGTCTAACAATTATTCAAAGATCAAGTTTCCATGGTCTTATAACTGGCTTCGTCTTATTAGATCTCCAAAAGGGTTCGACACTGTCGACCATGTCATTCTTTGCAAAAAACTTAAAGCCATGGGCATAGATTCTGTGGAATGGTTACCTCATTGGTAGAAAACACATTGTTCATGTTGACAGGTGGATTCTGACACCCCTTCAAATTCATGTTGGGGTTCCAAAATGCAAGCATTTTGCCCCTTCTTTTTCTTATGCTATATAAATGACAATGCCGGCCGTGTCGATTGCAAACTCCCTGCTTTATGCAGACGATAGCGCTCTCTTGGTTTCTGAAAAAAGTCCCCAGTGTAAATTGCCGACAACTAGCAAAGATTGGAGTCCCTGCGGTCAAATTGGCTGTTGATAATAAGCTTTTCTTTCACAATCTTGGTAAGACAGCAATGTGTTTCCGGTTGGTTTACAAAGACCTCTAATCTCAAAAGGAATCAACAATTTTTTTTTTTTCAGTTTCATGTGATGTAACGAATTAAGCCGCTTATTTTGGTAAATAATTTAGGGTACCGTGATCAATTCTTTGTCGGGGAAAAATGCCTGTGATATCCTTAAAAAGGCTGGGTGCGAGGCTTGGATTCTGTACAGACATGCTCATTTGTTAAGTGAAAAAACTCGCAAAACATTGAGCACTGCACTTATTTATGTCACTATGATATTTGTTCCTCATGGTATAAACCCAGTCATTTTGGTATTAAATAAAAATAATCTTCAAACAATGCATAATAAGTTAGTTCGGTTTATTTTGAATATGGGTCCTCGCACTCACACATTGGACATAAGGTTGAGAGAGCCGGTGCTTTCAGTAACCGACAGAGTGATTCAGATGAACTTGTATCCATGTTTTTTAAAAAAATTTTTTCAGGGTACTGCCCAGATTATCTTAACGCTCATTTTATCACACGTGCTATATCTGTTCACCACTAAATAAACAGGGGAGCCCATACAATTTCATTGTCCCTAGGATCAAAGGTCGAGCTAGCCATAAATTTTTCTATTACTGCAGATTCATCATGGGGAATTTTCCTACCTAATTCCATTAAGAAATTGGTAATATTGGCTCATTTCCAACTTGGCCGTTAAAAAATATTTCTGAGCAAGCTAGGCTAGCTGAACGTAAACCACATGTCAATCATCAATGATATTAGCTTCAAATTATTATTTGTTTTCTGTTTTTTTTTTTTTTTTTTTTTTTTTTTTTTTTTTTTTTTAATATTTCGTATTTTTTATAAAAATGTTTTGCCCATGCCTGCCTCCTTCCGTTGCTCTATGCTTTTGTCGCTTAAGGACCCCAATGGAATTAAGGCTTTTTTAAAAAAAAAAAAGTTTTTGTTGGGCTATCCTTGGTACTAACTGGGGTTTATTTTCCCAATTTTCTCACTTTGAAATATTTCTCGTTGCCCGGTTCCCACATCACTTGTATACATTAGATTTATAATTGTTTATTTTACATGCAATCTTTTGTATAGGTTATGTGTACTTTTTCTTTTTATACAATCATTTTTTAATGTTAAGTACTGATAAATCAAAAGTAATGAATATTCAACAATATTCAAACATAACTAAAAAAAGAATCAGTTTTTTAAAAAAAAACATTGAGAAAAATGTTGTTTTGGAAAAAAACATTGCCATGGGTTCCTCTTCGTGCGGGAGAGGGACACACCCTCTTCCCACACCCCACCCACCCTGCGCCACTTGAATATATGAAATTCGCAATGGGGGGACACGCCATTAATTGAGTCAAAACATCAACCATCACTATGTGTACTCTTTTTAAGCCCATTAATCTTATTTTGGCTATAGCATTATAAGTAAAACCACTTTTAAATTTCACCATGGTTCTAAAATTTTGGTTTGAGAATGTGTTTTGGAAAACAAATATGGGCCTAAGTTTCCAACCTTCTCGCGGTAGAGGAACCCTAGCTGCACCCACCCCCTGCCGCGTTATATCTGATAACTCTCCATGCTCAATCGACTTATGGTTTGTTAAAATAAAACCTTATCTATTAACTATTTTTTAACTTTTTAAGGCCCTTTGATCTTATATAACTAAATTGTGAACCCTTTTGCTAATTTCAAATTTGATCCATCAAAATCTCCCGAGAAAAAGTGTGATTGGAAATATGAACATTGCAAGGATTCCGCCTTCGCGCTGAAGGGGCGACCCCTCCACGTCCCCTGACCCCCGGCCTCTTCAGTATATAAACTCTCCAAGATCAATTGACCTTAATGGTTTGTGTCAAATAAACCTTACCCATTAACTCAATTTTATTTTTAAGACCGTTGAATCTTAAATGATATATTCATTATAAGTGACCTTACTTTTGGCAGTCCAAATTTGTCCCCGGTCAAATTGTTCACGCGAAAAACGTAAACTTGGAGAAATGAACATTGCAAGGGTTTCCGCGAAAGGGCAGCAACCTCTACCACATCCTCCCCCTGCAGCTTCATATATGAACTCTAGCAAGGTCAATTGACTTGTGGTTCGTTCAAATAAAATCCTTAAACCTCATAACGCAATTTACTTTTTAAAGACCTTCTTAACCATGACAGGGTATTCATTATAAAGTGAAAACCTTTGGCTAATTTCAAATTGGTCTCTATCAAATTTCACACGAGAACCCGTACTTTGAAAATGAACAATGCAAGGGTGCCGCGCTTTGCGACAAATGGAGCCACCTCTCCCACATCCTCCCCCCTTGGCCCAGAGGCCCTTCATATTAACTCTACAAGCCAATTTGACTGTGGTTTTGTTCAATAAACCTTAGACCCATTAACTCAATTTTTACTTTTTACGACCGTTGATCTTTAACAACTATAATTCATTTATCCTTTGTTTCATCAATTTTCCCTAGAAAACATGCTTTGGAAAATAAACCTTGCAAGGGTTCCGTGCTTTGCGCGGAAGGGGTTCACCCTCCCACACCCCAAACCTACATTTTTAAAATTCTTCTGTTGTAAGGCCTACTTTTTTTCTAGACAAATTGAAAGTTCCAGTCCTGTGAACCGTGATGTTTTAAAAAATGTTCAAAAATGGAATTTATGGATTTAACGTAAGTGATTAAAATTACCTAAATAATTAATAAGAATTTTTTCGCCCGGGAGGGAAATAGGTAGGCGCCCACCAATACGGTACGTCCCAAAGTACAAATGATTCCGACGCCGTTGGTCCCTATCTGTTTATGGGGGTATGTTATTTTTATGTGTAAAATATAACTCTGTTCTTCCAATGGCCCGGACTATCATTTAAAGAGCAAATTGAAGAAATATTCATATTTTGTAAAATGGTGCCAGTGCCGCTTTAAAAACGAGAAAACTAGGCTCCGAGGGTGACACGCGCTGGTGTTCCATAAAATAAACTAACCAATGAACTCAGACTGTCCCAATAAAAACTATCCAATCCAATCTAAAAAATAATAAAACTGAAACTGTAGCATTTTTTCCCAGATCTTTTGGACTTTATATGTTTAGATCAAGATCCGACGATAAATCCCTCGTTTTATTCCATTCCAATTTGATGGACTGCCAAGACCGAGATACTGTCAGTTTGAACACAAGGATAAAATCCACACTTGGGCCAGTTTTTCACTGAAAGGTTTCAAAAACTAAAGGTATAAGTATGTTAACATCATTGTGAGGTCTATTGTGGGATTAAACCACCCTTTCAAACAAAAGAAAATTTTACAGATCAAGGTGAATGTATTACACATGCATTGACTCATATAATATTATTTTTCATGAAAGCAACCAGAATTATATGTGTGGGGGGAAATGAGGGAACTCACTCTCAGGGGGGCATTAATTATTAAATTCATGGAAATTTGGGGACATTTAACTGCTCTGAAACTAATGTAACATCTACATTCGGTGGAGGGATCAAAATGGTGTGGACACGCTCTAATGTAGAGGCCAATTTTAATTCCCTTGCCCCTCTCCCCACTGCCTCCAAGATGCCAGGAGAATATGATGAAGAAGCAGATTCAACAAATCGCATAAAGGAAAGGATAGGGTTGGGTTTTCACAAAGGTCTCAGTTTACTTTCAACAAGGGTGTTTTTTTTTATGTTTCTACCTTTGGCTGAAACCTGGAGTAAAGCTGAGACAACAAGACGTTTGGAATTGAATATACAATGCTACGTGGTATTATTAGCAATTGCGACATTATAAGTTAAAATTATGTTATATCAGAATAAGCAGCCTTTTTGCCTACTTTTTATTTTAATTTTCAATAAAAAATGTCCGTGAAGTGAATTTTTCAATTACAACCTTTGTTGATATCAGGATAGCCAAAACTGGCCCAACAGTTTTTTCAATTAACTGTCTCAGATAATTAAGGCCATAATCCTGAACCAATCCCCAAATTACAACCCCAACTAAAATCTCATGAAGCTGGAAACACTCCTACAAAGAATCAGTAAAAACTCCAGTTGAGATGAACTTAATGTTTTTTGGCCAAAAATTAATCCTTTGATTGTATAGTTTTTAGTTGTTGGTACAGTCGTATTCCTCCTAGGTTCTAATTGGTCCAATTCAAACTGGTGCGCATTTGACATGTCACCACTGACATCTAATCTAATCATGCATATATAATGTTGATAAATGTGCTGCTCTGTTGGCTTGCTACAGGCAAAGACACATGCTAGCACCTAAAGTCTTTCAAATGTCTATCTTACAAAACACAAATGGTCTTAAAGAAAGAAGGAATGTCTAGGTTATTAAGTAGAAGAATATTTATACTTCTACTGCAGTACAAAATTAATGACAGTCAGTGAAAAATTGATTGACCATGATCGAATATTTGAAACTGTGACTTTGGATTAGCCCTAGTGGTACTAGTCCGATGTTCTACCAACTGAGATAATGTGTTAGATGGGGAGCAGCAGTGATATTAGGCCTCAGATGGTAGAACATTGGACTAGTAATTCGAAGGTTCCATGTTCAAGCCATTGTGGCAGGATATATGTCCTCCGTGCTCACAGTCCGGGAACATGGTGAACAATAGGGCAATACGATTCAGTTGACTCTTCACCACATTCAGTTTTTCACGCTTTATTCCCTTGTCGTATATGGAGCCCGGACTATGAGCCTCGGACGATATACTATTCACATCAACACCTGCCGCTCGTGGTCAGTGTTACTAAATATGGCAGTCGTCCGTGTTTTTTTTTACGTATACTGTCGTTTACTGTAGAATTGCTGCCACTATTTTTACAGTGATCTTACTCAATTCATAACAGAAAAACGATCACATAATTATAATTTTATTAAATACGCTTATTTTATCTGAGTGTACACAGAGAGTCCGTTTCGGGACCAATACGTTGGCGGATTCGAACCAACGACCCTTTTGAAGTACTCTAACCGACTGAGCTGTTCGTAGGGTGAGTGATACTCCAATCTAGAAATGTTTTCTTGCAGATCACGCACCCACGCCTGTCCCTGACATTCTGGGAGAAAAGGCAACGATCATCCGTGCTCACTTTGTCTGCTTGTTAAATGTTGTTCTCTAGTGATTGCGAAGCAGTTACTTTGGTTAGCATACACTTCTATTTTTGGCAATAATGCCGTGTATAAACTATTCTTACAGAGTGTATGTGAAGTATATGGTCCATCCGATAATCACCTATGGGCCGGCATCATAGCGCAATACATGTTCGTGTACCACATAATACATTGCTTTCTTAGACAGAGGTTCTTTAGACAACGGCCACAAAATAAATTTACGGTCTTTTCGGGAATCGGATCTCAATTTGCTGCAGATGGGTATGGAGGTAAAGCTTGTGGGGAAAGGCGGGGGCCTTGTATCCCTCTCACGGAGGCCATCATGCAGCAAGTCGCCCTGGGACAATAAGAAAGTGGGTAAGATTTGATTTCATAATCTCGTAGTTTGCCTCTCGGCATACATTCGTCAAGAATGGTAAGCGGTAGTCCCATGGTAAAAGAGTACAAAACCACTATTACCATGGTTTCTTAACTATGGAAGTCTGAATTTATTTCACGCGACTTAGAATTTTTGTTTTATCCGTTTCTTCAAAAAGACTTCTCGCCATTCTCTCTGTTGGGCATGCTGATGACGCTGGTGAGAGTAACTCCATGCAATCCAGTCCACAGGTGCAATGCCTTAGGATCTATTAGTATTTTCAATGTGCTTGGGTAGTTCGAAAAATGTTGCACTATCCTGACAAAAAGACACTGATAGAAGAAACTATGAGTGACATTCTTTTCCAACAAATGGCAAAGGAAGACAACAATAATTGTCGATATCAAGAATGAAATGAACAGAAGTTGACATCAAACGGTTGCTTCCCTCGCGCATAAGAATAAGAGCAGGATCAGAATATCATAAGGGCCTTATATAAGGAGTTCGTTTTACCCCCACTACAAAACGTATAACACATAGTATGGACCTCTACCTCAAAGGCTGGTAAGGTAGTACTCTCAAATGTGGGTTCACTTTTTCATAGGGGCCATTTAAGTTTTACACAGGTTCCAATTTTTTTAAATGCTCCATCATGTTTGACATGTGTGCCTATTGTCCGTACTAGTCATAAGGATTCCAAAAATGCATAGTTTGTACCACCTACAACCAATTGTTTTGGCGTTAAGGGAAAATGAAAAAAAAAAAATGGTAAAAAGGTCATATCGCAATGTTTGTACATGGGTCAACATTAAAGTTAATTCTGATTTATTTTAAATACTTGACAAAGTAATTGCCCTGAGGTAAGAGGACTCACACAGTATATTTTTGGTTATGTTGAATGCTTACTTACGGAGATATGTTCAAATGAGGTCAACACCAATTGGATTAATGTTGCCCTATGACCTATTTTTGGTCCGGGGGGGTGGCCGTAACATGTAACTATGCATTGCAGATTGTACAAAACCTATCTTATTTTGACACTTAAGCTGATGAAAAACTTCTTCAATGGTGGCAAATTGAGCAACTTCTGATTTTGACCCCTCTGTAAAATATAAATTGACGCGTTTTTAAAACCATTTTTATAGCCATTTACTCTTACTCCCAAGCAATGGTCTAGATGGACAACTATCCATTTTTTTGTTTTGCAATCCTATGACTAGACGGGTAATATGGCATAAATTTCAACATGATTGGAGGCTTTTAAAAAAAAAATTGACCCCTGTGGTTACTTAAATTGGGCCCCTATTGAAAAGTGATAACACCATTGAGAGTACTAACCCTACCGTCCTACTAACTACAGAGTTTGTCAAACCTTTTCTGTATGAGGGGTAAACGATGATGATTGACGTAGCCCCCAGCTCCTCTTCTTAAATGAGACCTTTAAATAGAAGTATTGCACGAAACAGGTACGCGTCTTGGAACGTTAAATCCGATTTTTGGCCATGGGATCAAAGGAAAATTGTCATTTTGATTACATACTTCGCATTAAGTAAAACCTTTCATATAAATATATAATTTTATATTACCATTTATTGGGTATGGCAATTGAAAGGTTGCACATTTTCATGAAGTGAATAAAAGGCCATCTCATTTCTTTTCTGATATCAGTGATCAAGGGACATACACTTAACTACATTGACTCAAGCAAATAATGACATTGTTGACAAGTAATCTACCGATGGTTTCAAGCGGACAAAGGACTTCATATTCCACTTTGGTTTGTTGGAACTGCAGAGCCTTTGGTACTGTCCCATTCAGTTGGATAGATGTCAGGTATTATAGACTGGTTATCCCCGCCCAGTTTTGGGTAGACGTTTCACATAGAAGTCTCAAGTACGCAAATGAAGCATTGCCTTTAATTCCGTCATGCACTGCATGATGTTGTGCAGTAGCGCAGGACGGAATCAATGGTAACTCTTTTGTATACTTGGGACTTCTATATGAAACGGCTATCCAGTTTGGATTGAGCTGGCCTCGTTCGCGATAAAAATAAACTTTGAGGTTCTACTGTGAGTTCAATAATTTTGACTGTATATTTCATCATTTATTGAAAAAAGAAACAAATGTGAACAAGACTCACGGTGGATATGTTGCTTGGTAAGCTGTGACCTAACATATTTGTGCAGAACCAAGATCCATAACTTATTGTGGGACCTCATTTCTATTCAATTTACCACTAGGTATTTAGAAAAATACAAAAGGGGTCTAGCGACCTATGCTAACAACACGGTAAATTCAAAAGAAATGGGGTAACGAGACAAGTTACTGTAAGTTAAGTTTTGTTTCTGCACAAAGATGTTAGGTCACAGTCTGCCAAACAACTTTCTTTCATGATTTTTTGTTCATCTTTGTTTTTTTTTTTTTTTTTTTTTTTTTTTTTTTTTTTTTTTTTTTTTTTTTTTTTTTTTTTTTTTTTTTGAGTATCTTGTGCTTTGCGTCATGAAAAAAAATAGCTCAATCTTAATCTGGTGATGAGCACCTGAAATCTGTTTCAACTGCGTGGGTAATAACAATGGCTCTGTACTTCCAGATAAGATTTCTTTATTCGTGAAAGAGGACGAGTATCTTGTGCTTTGCGTCATGAAAAAAAATAGCTCAATCTTAATCTGGTGATGAGCACCTGAAATCTGTTTCAACTGCGTGGGTAATAACAATGGCTCTGTACTTCCAGATAAAAAGTGCTTTATCCTCTGCATACCGAGCGGATTTGCTGGATATCAACAGTGCTATTATTTGCTCGAGTCAATGCTGCATGGTGTATATCTACTGGTCACTGATATTAAGGAAAAGAAATTGTGATTACATTTTATTCATTTTCAATCAAATGTGCAACTTTTGCACTTGACATAACCCAGAGTATTGAAAGGTATAATTAGACAATATTAAATGCGCAGAAATCAGTTACTTCGCCGATATGCGTAACCAATGTCCTTATGCAAGCATATTTCTCTCTTTGATCCCATGGAGTATTTATAGAACGATTGAATAAAGGAAGTTCATGCGTATTGATGATGTACAAGTCACGGATACGACTTATAAATGTCCATTTTCTTGCACCTATTTGCAGGGAGATGTGTTCACCAGATGGCAAATAATTCATAAGGATTTCAAACCTTTCAGGAGAAATGATCTTTAAGATTAAAATCGATCCCTTGGGCCTTAGATAATTCCAAATCTTTTGGAAATGCGATCTCAAGTGCTGAAGATGAGTCATTAAAGAACAGGTGAGTGAATGCAAAGATAAGACATTTTATTCATGTCGTTTGATATTTTTAAAAATCCCTTAAGCAGTGCGTACTTGAAAGGTGAAAAGATTTGACTTTTGTGATAATTTCTGTATTTGCCTCTTACGGGAATATGCATAGAACCATGCGTTTTGGGAAGGGTTCTGATCAATAGAGGAGAAAAAGTTTTAAGACGAACCTTCATTTTCCGCATAAATTCCAAAGTGTTGCTTACGAATTAGTGTACTGAAAGAAAATATTAATAAATTAATATCTGAACCGTCAAAGAGAAATCATTCTTAGATTTTAGGCGATTGAATGGGCATAAATAACGTGGTTAAAGAGCCTGGTCCCCTTACACTATAAAAATAAGATTTTTTTATCATCTGAACCGTTAACTTTAATAGGTCATGTGTGCCTAATTTAACTTTTAAAATTGGACCGTCTCTGCACGAAATTCGCAGTTTTGTATGTTCTGCCTGCTATCATTACAATACAATTTGCCAAAGGGATACTGTGATAGAAGCATTTGCGCATAACACCGATGTGCAAGATTTCACTCGCTTCATGGTCGGCTTCAGTAAGGAAAGAACTATAGAAGCTTAAAGTCACCAAAGCCTCTGACCAGATAGGATTCCAGGTATAATACTCAGAACCACGGCTGCTGAACTTGCTTCCCCCTTACCCGTTTCTTCACATGTGTTTTAATAAAGGAAACGGATAATATTTCTGCAGAATGCAAAGTGGCTGATGTAACCATGCTTCAAGAAGGGTGACAAACATTCTCCAAGCAACTTATCTTCCTTATCTTCCTTCTATCTGTGCTCTTGAAGGTCATGTAGAGCTAGGGCTAGACACTCCACCTCCGATGTCCTCTCAACGTCTCAGATATATCATCAATAACAGGAAATAATCTCGAGTGGTGTGCTTGGATATCAGCAAATCGTTTGATAGAGTAATATGTCACCCAGGTCTCCTGGCTAAACTCCGTGCCCTTGGTTTTGTTGGTTTTGTTGGTAAGCAGCTAATAGACTGGCAGGCCGACTACTTAAGGTTGCACTGAATTACAAATCTTCCAGCAGGAAGTCGACCAGTGCAGGTGTCCCACAAGGGTTCAAGCTCGGCCCCTAGTATTCATCATTATTTACCTATGATATTACCTATACTCTGGGCCATAATTTCTTGGACATAACAAACGCGCGCGTCGATCTTTGCGTGTACTGCGCCTACGTGCAATACGATGGCTCGCCGTTTTGGCGGGAAAGCGGGCGTACGTTCTAAACTGTCCAAGAAATTATGAGCCAGAGTATAGAACCTCTCAAATCATTAGCTATCTCATTGGGGAATTTTACACTGAAAGGTTGCCATGTGTAAACATCTGCAACACCACAAGGTCATCTCTGAATAGCAGTTTGGTTTCAGGGCTGAACACTCCACCTCCGGTGTCCCCATAAACATATCTCAAAGTCTCAGCTATATCATCAATAACAGGAAAGAATTGGATATCAACAAAGAGTATGTCACCCAGGTCTCCTGGCTAAACTCCGTACCCTTGGTTTTGTTGGTAAGCAGCTGATAGACTGGCAGGCTGACTACTTAA
>JAMKCH010068604.1:0-56073 GCA_023653785.1 Ophioderma brevispina
GACCAAGTAAACCCGGATCTTGCGGGGCTCGAACCGGGGCCGCTCGATCGATCTATACTCTGCCGACAGGTTCAGCGCTAGACCGATCGGCACTCGCCCTAATTTGTATATTATACACAAGTAAATAACTTAACAAATTTGGCAGATGGTCTATATGCATGATTCTGGAGGCCACCCCTTACTAAAAATATAAAATAATTACGGCCGCTTGAAACACTATGGTATCCATGTAAAACCACACAGTCCTCTGTGGCTATTGGCATAGCCAGGGGGCAGGGGGCCCATTGCATCCCCCCCAAATATTTGATTTTGTCAGTTGTGTTAAGCCTGTCGGGTTTCCCTTGAAGTATTAAGGTCCATGGCACTTGCGGGCAAAGTATAGGTTTTAAAGTCAATGGTTCAGTGTACGACAAGTAAATTTTACTCATATATGCAAGAATTAGCCCCCAGAAGACATTTAAAGCCATACGAAACCCCAAAATTTTTCAGGGGCCTTTGCTCCTCCACCCCCACCAGGGCCTAAGGTGGGGCCACCATGGACCCTCCCATTTATGTGGTTGATGCGACACTGGCCCCCTAATATGAAAATCCTAGCTACGCACTGCTCTGTGGTCCATGATAAATCTAAACCCTAGATAGCAAGCGGACCATGTTCGAGACATGTATTTTTCATCGTTAATTCAATGTTAACAGTTTTCCAATGACCTCTATTTTAATATTTGTTTAATCACTTTCCGATTGTATCATTTCCTTATCCTCGTGCACACCACTACTGGATAAAAACCTGCACGCGTAGCCCGGTGATTTGTAAAGCCCCCGAACTGACAAAAATAATAACGGTTATTTGATGTATTCACATGCACTATTTAAATATCAATTTTCGTCCCAAAAAACATGAACTATTCAAAATCAATTTTGTTAAAAAAGTAGAAAAATAACTGAACAAATATATATCAACAAATAGAGACCAAAATGGACTTTTATCATTCCATTTTCGAAGCATTTATTTATGTTGCTAATTTCAAAAGTGAAAAGTTAACAATTGTACTCAACTTTTAAGATAAATTTGGTCAAGGTCTATGAACAGATTCTCTTAAATGTTGTTAGCCTATTGAATGGATCTCATCTAAGAAAATAGTTAAAAATAGCTCATAGAACCTCTTTCGTTCAGTAGAAATTGAGGAAATACATGCATATTTAATGACGAACAGCAGTTGTTTCACCGATTCAAACACAATCGCGTGGGACTGAGTGAATTCATTGCACTAGCAACAGGTGCGCAATTGGTCAAACTATGCGCCAAACTACAGCGTAGCCTGTGCGTGTACGACAGTGGTTATTGTTTTCTTTTTTTTTTTTGTATTTTTTTAGTCACACGGTTCTATTTTTAGGTCGTGTTGCTGAGCACGGGTAATTAAAACCAAAACAATTGTTTTGAAATCGAAATCAGATGATGTAGAAGCCGAATGAATGGAGGTAAGTTGTGTTTGAGGCACATTTCCGACCAAAGTCTGAGTAGGTGGTTATATGTGCTGGCAAGAAAACAAGGTTAAAATAAAAACACGGTCAACTGGAGTGTCATCGGTGTGGAAAACTAGGCCTAAAAATATGGTCTAATCTTCCTCCGGCTTTAGGACTAAAAAGGGGAAAAATCAACAAGTTGTTCATCGGTAAGCAGCGCACACATTTTTGAAGCAGTTACTTTTTAACGCATTCATTTTGGTTTATTTCATGAATTGAGAAAATTTGAGTTTCTTTAGTATCTTTTACAATGATGCCTCCTTGTTTAAAAAATGCCTCATCAGAGATCGTAGGTCAAAAGAATTGTTTTTTTACAGTTTTGCGACCTGTCTTAATGGGGTCTTAAGTAACTTAGCTACATTTGGCATGATTTGAGGCCTCTTCTTGGGGAAATCCTTTTAAAATACTGTTTGAAAAAATCAATAAATAAACACCATTTCCATGGAAATTGTTGGGAAATTGTGTTTTGTTCATTGTTTTTTGGACCAGTTCTTGATTTGTTTTGCTTTTGGGGGGGTTGCTTTTTTGATTTGCCGTTTGGGGTTGTTTTGTTTTTGGGTTAAAACCCCACTTTTTTTTTAATGTTTTTTCGTTTGGGGTGTGTGTGGCCTTCTCATGACAGTTCATTATTTCAGTTTATTTCCATTTCGGAAATTTTGACAGAAAACTATGTGCAGGTTATACCCTAGACTTATTGCAATTCGTTGTTCAATTGCGCACATCTCACATAGGCCTACGCAAAATTCCATTGAACTTTGCAGCGTGAATTGCCAGTAAACTACACGCACTGGAGGTTCATGCTCGGTTGCGCGTACTCAAATGACGATTGGACTACTACATTACGCGCTCAAGCCTGACTTGATCCGGTAGTGGTGTGGATCCTCGTGGCATTGCTTTGAGTTTTGCTCGTTATAGATCATCAAGAATCATTTCATATAGGCCCACTACTTCTAAAATACATTTTTAATTCGCTGTTTTAGTTTGACAGCAGTATACCTACATCAAGGAGCAAAGTCTGCAAACAAAACTTAGAGGACAGGGTATAGGAGCACTGTCTGCTGATGATAGGACAACCTATGCCAAGGTAAGAGACAGGGTATAGGGACACTGTCTGTTGATAGGACTACCTATACCAAGGTAAGAGACAGGGTATAGGAGCACTGTCTGCTGATGATAGGACTACCTATACCAAGGTAAGAGACAGGGTATAGGGACACTGTCTGTTGATAAAACATATACCAAGGTAAGAGACAGGGAATAGGGACACTGTCTGCTGATGATAGGACAACCTATGCCAAGGTAAGAGACAGGGTATAGGAGCACTGTCTGCTGATGATAAGACAACATATGCCAAGGTAAGAGACAGGGTATAGGAGCACTGTCTGCTGATGATAGGACAACCTATGCCAAGGTAAGAGATAGGGTATAGGGGCACTGTCTACTGATGAGACAACCTATGCCAAGGTAAGAGACAGGGTATAGGGACACTGTCTGCTGATGATAAGACAACCTATGCCAAGGTAAGAGACAGGGTATAGGGGCAACATTCCCACAGATATTAACTGTGCTTGTAGATATGTTAGTTCGGTAGTAGTTAACCAAGTTTTAAATCCAGGTTGGCCCTGCTAAATGGGGGTGGCCGGATTCACCTCACACGCTTCATACTGCTGCGTGGGGGATTTATTGGAGCAAAGGTATTGACCGGATGCCCTTGATGCCAATCCACAGTTTTCAATGGCGTGGCCTAGCGTTTGGGCAACCTCGCCTACCATGCAAGCAGCAGTGTCACGGCTGCCATTAGCCCCCCAAGAGCATTTCATTCGACCAGGGTAACCAGCTCCCCCTGACATGCAGATTTCTTTAGAAACCCGATTGGGTGACGGTTTTGCCGCCAACAGTCGGATCCTTGGAACAGTAGTACTTGGTTACCAGGTTACAGTAGCAGTCCTCAAAGGAAACCTGAACCTGACCGTTCACTAATTTGCGTACTAATTTGCAACCATGTCTTAATTCTCTTTTTTCAGGACACAACCATCTCTGTGAATTAGATCCTTCAAATACTCAACATCTAAAGATGATTGAAAGCGCTATTGGACTTTTTCAGCTCCAATAGGGTCACCCAAGAACATGAAGAGGTAATTCATTAAAACCCACAATGAGTGAATTGTCTAGAAATTATCAAACAGCACCTTTATTTTGACCGAAGTATGGTATTGGAATTGTGTAAAGTCCTTTCTACAGTGACTAAGCTGCAGTTACATATTTTTTAGTGCTGATTTTTGTTAAAAATGCAGATACCAATATTCTATAGTTTAGGGACCATGTGGCAAATGCTAGGCTTCTGTTCTGTAATTAATGGATTGAGCGGCACTGCACATTTTCACAAATATGAAATTGATTCAATTGCTCTGCATGAATTGTCTAGGCCCATTGGAAGAATACAGATTATATTATAATACTAATGTTGTATGTATAGATCTATTTTAAAAATAAACCCCCCCAACAAAACAGATATGGTTTAATAAAGGCTAAAGACACCAGTAATTTGTAGGCTAACTTAAGTGTGCCATACTTTAATCAACAATGTCTGTTACATGAAATATCCTACTCGCATACTCATTACTATGAAACCACAAAGGCCACAAGGCGTGTCAACAGGGTCCGATTCTGTGTGCATCACTCGACTTGGTTTCTTGCATTGAACACCATTTCCATCAACTGCTAATAATGACTCCGTAGTCATTTTACGTCTAAAATTTTTTATGTTTATGAATAAGGCTGATTTGGGCTTAATTGTTTCAGGTGAGGACTATGTTTATAAAGCTGTCCACCATCAAAAATACCAATTTGACAAATCTTTATTTTTCAGAAAGCCAGTGTTTTCTTTAAATTTATCGTCCCTTTTTTTATTTTGGCCTTTCACACTAAAACTAATACCTTTATAAAGTGACATTTGAAAATATCTTAATATGAAAAATCATAACAATGAACTTATTTCCTTTAAACACCAATGTTGACTGAAACATATGCATTTATCCTCTGAGAAGGAAATCCCCCAAATACCATTTTTAGCACCCCTAAAAAAGAGAATGGACCGACAGTGACCCCAGGTCACACCCGTCCCGACCATCCCTCTTCTCAATTCCGTTTTGGCGCCATACAAACGGACGCGTGTACATCGCAGCTCTGTGATTAGCAGCCAAATTATCTTAAATATTTTGATACTGGACTGTTTGTCGTCTCAATACTGAATACTCATACTACTATACCAAGACTATCTGGATATATTACTGGGATTATATACGCATTTAAAACGCTCTATTTGGACGGAATAACGGCGACTTTTTACACCCGTCGGCGATCTTTTATTATGTAATCCTTTTTTTTGTGCCGCCGGTGCGGTCATTTGATCTGTGTAGCGGTAATAAGGTAAACAAATGCAGCCATTGCCGCACGTGTCGCTGTGCTTTGGATGCCTTTGCTTCTTGTGGAGCTGTTTTCGTTTCTTGTAGTTGTCTTACTATCAATAAACGTTCTATTGGGTGAGTGTGCTATTATTTTTTATCTGATGCTTGTTGTATTCTACTAAATATGTGAACACTGACTTTGCAAAATTCTTTACCGTGTGGGACTTTGGTGACCGCGTCGGTATCCTTGTCTCCGCGTTGGCGGGCCGGTTTTTACCGCGGCACGCCTTTGGTCTTTGTTTGTTTTTTTTTTTTTTTGTTTCCGTTCCGACACGCGCGCCCATCTGGCTAGCTTCACCCCGCGGCCGCCCCGTGACCCTCTTCCTCCGTGCGTTCATTACGGTCTTGCTTCCGCGTTGTGCTCCGTTTGGTGTCTCGTTTTTTTTTTCCCCTTTGCAGGTGGCTCTCAGTTTCCAATGGTTCGCCATTGAAACTGTTTCCATGTCTATGTTTCGCTTAGGAAAAAGGGGGCGGGGGTGGTTTTTTTTTTTGGTGGTATTCGGGCTCGGGTCCGAGGTTCTTCCAAGTCGGCCCCGCTTGCTTGGGAGCACCTGAATGTGTTGTAGCTTCGGCTACTTCATGGCGTGTTAGTGAGGGCGTTTCTCTCTAGGGAGTTCCGCCCGTCTTACCACCGCTACCGGCCGCTGGCTCGCTTGGTCTAGCCCTAGGGGCTTCTACGGTGCAGGCTAGCGCGGTCTGCTCTGCCGTTTTCCCTCGGGGAATTTTGGCGGCTGCGGACATCACGGTCGGTATAACAGGCATGCTAGTAGGCCGCCTCCCTCGGGGGGCTTGGACTTGACTAACACGCTGCCGGCGCTGGATGCGCCCGGATTAGGCTCGTTGATTTATCGGTTGCAGGGCTAGCATGGGCTGGCTATGCCCTTCCTAGGGTAGGGCGGCTTGCAGTCCGTCCGGTAGAGGTGAGTTGGCTATGGTGACACCCGGGTTCTCTCGGGCCGATCCATCGCCCAGTATACGGACACCCGGCGCTCGTGGTTTTTAGGGAGTCCTCGGGGACTCTTCGACCGCGATGCCGTGGGTTCCGCTCGGGGCTTGATTTGTCAGGCCTGAGGTGGGTTCCTCGGCGCCCCGGATGGGGCGCAGAGGGTGTCGTTTTTATGTTCACTGGCTCCCGCATGGCTAGCTCGCTAGTCACGCGGTATCAATCTTGCTCGTGCTGCATGCTTCACCAGCTCTTCACGGGCTAGGAGAGCCGTGCGGCGCTTCGCTAGGTTGGCCCCCCGCTCACGCGGGGGTGGTACCGGGAGCGGTTACTGGTGCGGTTCGTCCGGCGCTAGTTCCCCTTGCGTTTCAGCCGTTACGGCACACCCCGCCTGGCTAGCGTGCATAGACCAGAGGGGGTTAATCTGGCTGTGTGCGTTGCTTCACCGGGCCTTCAGGGGCTAGGTGGGGCGCAGAGCATTCGCTAGGTTGAACCCCGCTCACGCGGGGGGTTCCGTGTGCGGTTACTGGTGCGGTTCTTCCAGCGCTAGTTCCCGCTTACTAGTCTGCTTCGGCATGCCCCGCAGGCTAGCATGCTAGCCCACACGGGGGTTTAATTTGGCATCGTGCGGCAATTGCTCTAACAGGCATTCAGGGATAGGTGGGGAGCGCCACGCTTCGCAGTTATGGTCGCCAAGCTCACGCGGGGTTTCCGTGTGCGGTTACGGTGCGGTTCGTCCAGCGGGTGTTCACCGCTACGGTTCCGCCGTTCGGTGCAACAAGGGGGGTGTTTCGTTCTCGGCAGCCCTCCGTGGGGGTAGCCTTCGGGGCTTACTCCAGGGTGGATCGGGTTTGCAGGCGGCAGCATGCCCTTTCAGGGCGCGTGCGTGCCCGTTTGCTTAGGCCGCTTGTCGCTATACGTCTCTCTCTGCGGGTTGTTAGTAGCTCGTGGCTCGGGATTTAGGGGTTGTTCTCCCCGCCTTAGGGCTGTGGAGTACTACACCCTTTATAGCGCCACTCTCGCAGGGTGATTTGGCTTGGGTGATTGGATACCATTCAATCCTTTATGCCGCGGCTCCTCCCGTAGGGGTACGAGGCCTGTGGGGCCGTTTATACGCAGTCATCGGCCGTGATTTCAGGGGTGGCGTTTATCCGCCGTTGTTGCGTGGGAATTTCCGGGCTTAACCACAGATCGGTCGTCCTCTTACGGGGGTGTTGCTCGGGTGTTGTTTGTCCACCTTCCCTGGTGTTGACTTTAAACTCTCGGCGCCGCGACTGTATCCCTTGTGGGGATGTCGGCGCCGCATTGGCTCTCGGGCATCCTTCCAGGGATGCCGTGGGTCTCGGTGGTTCTCTGGGGTCTACTCAAGTCTGCTCTTTGGCGGGGCCCCCCTACGGGGCGGCCTAGCTTCAGTGGCTTAACCCCTGGCTGGCATGTCGACTTGCCTTGGCGTGAAAGGCCCTTCTCAGTCATTGGTAGTCCCTGGGTTACCGCGTCCATTCTCTGACGTTGCTCTAGCGTCGGCAGCAGGGTCCCTACGGGGGTGCTTTCCTGCCATGCCTGTGGTGGGCCTAGGCCCGCCTCGGCCCTGGGCCATGGGGTGCATCCTGCCGTGCTATACCTTGCAGCTTCGTCGCGATCCGGACCTTAGCCTTATGCACTCGGCTCCGCCTCCATGGGCTTTCAGATCTGGGTCGCCGGCGACTTCGTCTGATGCTTTTCGTTGGCGGTTGACTGTTGCTGCCCCGGGAGCCTAGCTCCTTCGTGGTGCTAGGCCGGGCCCGCTCCGTGTGCCCCATCGGGGGCTTGAGGCCTATGCGTCAACCCATCTGCCAGTTAGGCGAACTGGGCCATGTAGGCCTTAGCTTTGTTCCTGGGCTCTTAGCGCTCTGGCTGTTTAGGCTTAATGCGACCTAGCCTGGTCCGCTGTCTCCCTCGTGGGAGCTTGGACTCTAGCTATGATGAAAGCTTCGATGCTCATATCCTGGGGATCAGCGTGGCCTAGCGCCGCTTCCGATTCGAGCCTAGTGACAGTGGCCGTCTGGCGTTAGTCTCTGTTCCCTTGGGGTCTAGACCCATGTTTCTAGCCTTGGCTTGATATTGGTCTTTGGGTCTTTAGCCCATGGCTTCCTCGGGAGGTCGTTGCCTTATAGCCTTGGCGGTCTTTTGACTTCGTTATTGGCCTAGGACTTGGTGGGCTTCTCATCGTTTAGCTTTTGCTTATCGACTTAGAACCCGTAATCTCCATTCGGGGGAGCTGGACCTGGTTCTTCCCACGCAGGTTGGCTGGGCCCTTGTCGGTCCTGGCCTAGGGCTGATGCTGCTGCTTGGTTGTATTAACTTGGCCCCATCGGGGGGGTTTATGAGGCCTTATGCTATGCTGGTCTAGTGGCCCCTCCAGGGGCTTCGCGGGCCGGCACTCGGCGCCTGGGGTAGGGGCTCTATGTCCTTCTCCCTGGCCTGACACCCCGTATGGGGGAACCTGATCATTGCGGACCTTGGTTCTTCCTTGCCCTCGGTCCTCACTCTTGTGCGGGAGCGGGACCTCAGCCTACATGCCGGCTGGTGCCCTCGGTGCCCTCGGGGCCTAGCATGCTCTTGCCGGTCTCTAGGCTTTGGCTTTTGGTATTCAGCTATTGACGCTGATGCTCGGGTTCATCATTGGGGCTTGGCTCCCACCAGGTGGATGCCCTCGCCCCCCCTGGGCTCTGTTCGTCATGTGCGCTGGTGGTTGGGCTCTGCTGCCTAACCTTACCACGCAGTCCCAGCCTAACTCCTAGACCTTGAGGTCTTTCGACTTAGCCTGGACTCCGACTACTGTTGGGTCGGTGGTATTGGACCGTGGATCCCTTCTCCGTTTGTTCGGGAGTTAAGGGCTGGGCTGGCTTGACAGTTCTCGCACATTCCTTGGACTCCAGCTGACTACCCTGGGCCGCTGTCTCCCTAGGGGGGACAGGACAACGGGTTTCTTGGGTCGGCGCGACGATGAACCTCTTTGGGGCTATCGTCATACGGGCTTAGCGTCGGGGAATGTTACGACATAGCGTTGGGGTTGGGGCTCGTCCGGGCCCCATAGCGTTGGGGCTCGTCCGGGGCCTAGCGCGGTTCCCGGGCTTAAGGCACGGGGTGTGCTCCCGATTCGTAGGGGTTATGTCTTAGGGGGTTCCCCGCCTCCTCTCCAGCGGTTTTCAGGCTTACGTTGTTCGATCTCTTAACTTGCGGGTTTTCTTTGCAACGCCTTCTGGTCTCAACTATGCTGCCTAGAGGGATTCCCGCGACGGTACTCCCTAGTTTGTGGGTTCTCAGAACTCGCCGTCACCGGCGGCTTTATCAGTTGTCATGGGCAAGTTTGGATTGGGTCTTGTTCTTCCCGCCGTGTGCGGACTGGATGTGGATTCCCCTTAGTACCCTCGGGGGTCCTGGGGGCAAGTTCGGTTGCTCTGGCTCAGGACTGTCTTTACGGAGCCCTGGAGCTCTGACATGATGGTCTGACCACTTCCGACTTGGGGATTTTTATGCCCCTCTTTGAGCTGGACTTGATTCCTTTTTAGTCGGTTGGGAGCTTCTCCCGGGCGGGAATGTCTTTGGGGCGTAAACCCCCGTTGTGAGTCTTCTTCCATGCGAAGTGAGTTTTGGTTGTCGAGTTGATGACTCCCTTTTTCTCGAGCCGTGGTGATCCTTAGTCGGTATCTCGCCAGTTCGGGTAGCACCTCTTCGGGTGGCTCTCTTCACTATCTTCTCCTGGGAGATTTGGGTCGAAGCCGCTGTGCTGTCCACGGGCATTCTGGTGGATCCTTTTGCCCGTAGCGGTGTTTGGCTAAGTGGGATTCGTGTTTGCCTACTCGATACCGTTTTGTCGCTTGGTCCAGAAGTTCCGCGTGTTAGGTTCATTCTGTCCTTCTACGACTTTGTCACTGCTCTCTGCTGACCGTCACCATGGTTTGGCTTCTGCATCGGGTTTTCCACGAGCAGTTAGGAGCTCCGAACTCGGGGTCGCCTCTCGGGGCTCGACTGTGTTTCTGCAGAGTAGCCTAGGTTAGTTCTCCCCTATGGTAGACTTCTCGGTGGTTTACCCCACTTTGTCTACTTTTTGGGGCCAGGTTTGACTATGGCACCGATCTGAGGAGGGAGTGCTAGTTTATTATTAATCTAGCATGTGACTGATCTTCGGTGCCGGTGTGCTGGGGCCGAGGCTCCCGGTTTGGCGGAGGTCTGCCCTCGTTCTTTCCTAGGTTGGTTCTGTCTACTTCCGCGTCGAGCATGACTGAATAGTCCCTCTCCATGGCTGCGAAAGCCGAGGGGGATTTTTTTTTTCGCTTATTGAGGCTTTGTTAGCTGTCTCCGAGTGTCCGTTGTTTGGATCTTCGGTCGACTAGCTCAGCCTCACACAGTTAAGGTTGTTTGGTTCGTCCTTCGGTAATGTTGGCTCGTTCCATTGACTCCGTAAGGCGTTTGTTCCTGACCTGAAAGCTAGCTCCCTCTTGGGATCGGAGTTTTGTCGGCGAAGGTCTTGGCGAATCCCCCAATTTTCCTTTGGTTGCGGGCGGTCGCTCTAGTCCTCGCCTTTATTACTCATTTCGGGTCCCTTCCCGGCTGAATTAGCTCGGAGATTTCCTTCTCCTTGTAGTTTCTTCCTCCGGGTCAGGGTCTTATCTCTCAGCCCTTCCCACGGGCAGGGGCCTTTTTTTGCCTTCATTCAGTCTCTCAACCTTTATCTCCCCCGGGTCTCTCCACGTTGGGTCATCTGTGGTGTTTCTGGTCGGTCCCCCTCTGTAGGGGGCCGATCCTTGGTTTTTTGGATCGGCCTTTGCGAGAGTGGCTTCTGGCCCTTTTTTCTAGGGCCTACGTAGCATTCCAGTCTCTTCCAGAGTTCTTCCTTTCGCCTAGTTCCTTAGGCTGGGTTTTTCTGCGGGATTCTCGGCCTGGCTCTCCTCCAAAAACTTTGGCTAGGGCATTTAAACACAGTATAAAGTCTGAGGTCCTGCTACTCACCCTTGGTGTACTTCACTGGTTAGGTGAGCGATGGGGCTTCCTGACTTTTGAGAATCTAGATTCCATATGTGTTGGTGCTCTGGCGTTTGATTTCAGCCTTTGATGATTCTATCGCCTCTCCTGAGCTATCATGTTACACCTCCGACTGAGTGTGTTAGTCTGGTGTTGATGAAAATATTAATTCAACGGTGGTTAATGCATTGTTTCAGTTCAACATTGGTGTAAAGGAAATCCGTTCATTGTAATGATTTATTCTAAAAAACAAATTATGTTTTATAAAATCATTAACTGAGCCGGATTCCTTTCCAATGTTGACTTCCCGCTCCAGGCCAGCCCCCACAGCATGATATGGGCTGTGTGCGTCCGTGTGGGCTATGGGACAAACGGAATTGGGGAAGAGGGCGATGTGACAGGGTGTGAACTGGGGGCACTGGTCGAGTCCATTCTCTTTTTAGGGGTGCTTAAAATGGTATTTTGGGCCATTTCACTTCTCAGAGGAAAATATTATGTTTCCGGCAAAAATTGGAAAGAAATTCAGGCTTCAGTTAGATTTATTATCAAAACATAATGTGTTTTTGAATAATTAATTACCAGCAATGGTGATGCACCAGCGATTTTGTTATGACTTATGCATTTTACAGCACTTTCAAAAGGGTTTGCCCCTGACAAAATGTTCAAATACTTTATTTATCTACAAGAAAAATAAGAACACGGTGTAGAACAATATGGTGCCTCTAAAACTCACCCAATTTCAGAGCAAATTAGAGGAATACAAAAATTACACTGGTTTCTTTCTTTTTTTCAGTTGTCAGCATGGAAATATTGGACCAAATGTGCACAACAGATTCTTGACAAACTGTATGGTGCTCTAATATTTGAAAAATGGACCCTTTGTTGTCATGGAGATGTAAGTAGGAGAAAAAATTTTGAGTACAACTGGTCATAGTATTTTAGTTTGGCAGATTTTTTTTTGTTGTTAGTTTTTTGTTTGTTGTGCAGATCTCGTAGTACAGGGTGTCCGAAAAAGTTGATTCCGTTACTATTTATTTTTTTCTTTTTTCAACGTGAATGTGAATGATTGAGGGACTTACAATAATGGACAAAGGATACATGAAGTAAACAGTAGGTTGGTGCGAGGTTTTATTTGCCGAGTTTTGTTCTCCTATCTTAGAGCATGCATATTAAAAAAAGCTCTGGAAACAGTTAGGCAATTATATTTAGGGTAACATTTTAACCACAGACAGATAGATACACAGCAACACACACACTTACTAACCAAAGCAATCCCTACAAGAAATTGGACTATAGCATTACCACAGAGCAGTATTTACTATAACGAACACATCGCATATCGCAAGAAGTCAAATATGCATGCGGGCAATCTGTGCCGCCCTTCGCAAGCTTTGCACAGTGATTTGTTTAGGATAACTGCAGAACCCCTGGAATAACATGGGTACCCAAGAAACACTGAGACCCCTCCCCGGAAAATAAAAACCCTGCCATTTTTAAAGATCCATGGATATGCTTAACAATACCCACAAAAAATGTTTTAATTTATTCAGTTTATTAGATTGCGGAAATTCGCACAAAACGTTTCTGTGAAACTATAAAAATTGGGCATAAATCATGGAGTTCTAACACTTTGAACAATTAAAGTGATTTCACACTGGTGCCCGATAACCTGCATGTGACGTTTTGAAGAGCCTATTTGTCATGAGCATCATATATATTGCACGCGACGCGACACAGATTGCCTGCATGCATATTTTGACTCTTGCGGTAGCGTTGTGGGTTTGTTATTTAAATGCAGCTGGTTGACAATAGTAAATTTTCTTGTATGGATTGCTTCGGTAGTGTGTGTAATCTATCTGTTTGGTTTAAATGTTAACCCTAAATATAATTGCCCACGTTTCCCACATCACACTTTGTCATGGCACTTGCATTAATGGTCCTTGGGTAGTGCCCCTACAAGTTACCTTTCTCAAAGTGGGGTCACAGGTCATCTATAGGCCATTAAGGTAATGACCAATAATGGTAAGTGTTTCAATTGGCATGGTTGCATCCACATGTTTCGATCGATTTCATACACTTGGAAACCATGGTCCTTGGGTAATATCCCACATGTTAGTGACCTGATGTGACCTTTGTTCCAACTGCTAAGGCAGACGACATTCGTTCGCTGGTGTTGTTTTTTGTCCCTGCCAAATGAGTTCAGCGGAATGGGGACTATAAAATGATCAGCTCCGTTCGTCTGTGATAACATGTTAACCCTGAACATTTGGCTGTATCTTTTTTGGTCCCCGTCCAACTTTAGTTGCCAAAGGGGGACTCGTAGAAATGCCCTGCTTCCGTGTGTGTGTGCGTGTGTGTATCCCACGCGATATCTCTGGATCTAAGCAAGTGTGGTGTCCATCTTCGCAACATAGATGCATCTCAAGTAGGCGGTGGCTGGAATGCAAAGAGGGTCATGTGACCTAGTCAAAGGTAAATATGGTCAAAATGTGGTCAATTGGTCAAAAATAGGGTTATATTGTTTTAAGCCTGTAACCTATCCTTTGATCTAAGCAAGTATGGGTGTCCATATTCGCAGCATATATGTTCCAACCTCAAGTAGCATGGATGAGTTCGATGGTGGGGTATGTGGCATGGTCAAAGGTCAATATGGTCAAAAATCGGGTCAAATGTGGTCAAAGATAGGTTATATACGTGGATTTTTGGGTTTCCTACGGAAATCATTTTTTACCGAAATCCTTGTCTCACAATGCACCAACGATGTACGAGTAATGTGCATCCCTCCATGCACGCCCGCGGTTAAGTGCGCCTCCTTTAACTACCGCACATTTTGTGTGCAAAAATTACAAGGCAATCAAAGAGGACTCGTTACTGGTAAAATTTATGTACAGCAAACGGTTTTCGCACATTATGACAGAAAATGACCGTATACACAAACAACCATAGATTATATATGCCTATTTATTTATATAGAGTGCGCGTGTTGGTAAAATTCTGTCCCACCAATGCCCAATTTCGGTAAAGATTACATCCGGTTGGAAAACCCAAAATCCATGTATGTTATAAGCCTTGTACACACGATATCTTTTTTATATAGCAAGAATGAGGGCCCATCTTCGCACCATGCATGTCACCCAAGTAGTCGGTAGATGAGTTCGATGGTGGGGTATGTGGCATGGGTCAATTGTCAAATGTGGTCAAAAAAATTGCTATAACCCTTATCAATTGTGGCAGGATGATAAAACTTGGTGGGTGTGGTCAGCATTCAGTGCCAACAAATTTGAAGGTCATTTCAACTTCGTGGGGTTATTCACGGTCAACTCAATCAATATGTGGTGGGTCATGTAACTTTGTGGATGTGGTTGATATTTCTAAACCGAAAATTGTAAAGGTCATTTCAAGGTCAAGTAGGCTCTTCCAAGGTCAAATAACAACAAATAGTTGTGTGGTCAATGTAGTCAACATTTGCTACCATCAATTTGCAACTGCTATGGCAGGAGCCTCAGTGGTTTGAGAACCACTTATTTCCATCACATTCTCCCTGTGATCTTAAATTATATTTCGCTCCATTTACTACCGTGACGGGCGGGGGACCTTTGTGGTTCGAGAACCGCCTTGTTCTAGATTAGCTAGAGTAGTCAAACTTGGGTATATTGTTGGAGGGCACAAGCTTCTACTAACCATGTAATTCATTCCACCAGTGTCCACCCCTGGGTTTGTTTGTGAAGTGTCAAAGTCAATATTGACACAAAAAAGGTCAACATCTTTTTTCCTAGATGAGCTGGAGTAGCCAAACTTGGGTATATTGAGTCTGCCAGGGGGTGGGGAAATGCCAAAAAAGTCACCATTTCACAAAAATGGTCACCATTTGGCCATCTTGGTAGGTATTGACCTTTGATCCTTGACCTTTGACCATTTTATAGTTGTTATTACATGTAATAGCTGACAAGGTATGCTGGTAAATTTAGTTAAGGATTTGAATGTGAACAGATTTTAGTTTGTAGCGGAAAGTTTTTACTTCAAGCTTTACCCTACATTGTTGCTTCATTTTCACAGCACGCCCCAGCAGATGGCATCGTTATAGTGAATCACTTCCAGTACATACACCAACAGCTCATCAAAACAGCTGGGGCCTGGCCGGTAAGTGTGTACTCGTTATTAGGAAATCTAGGAAATATAAAGGGTGGAGTTACACAACAAGGTTCTACATGTAAGGTGTTATACTCATTAAAAAAATCTATGAAATGTAAAGTTTTGGGGTTACTTAACTGTCACACCCGTAACTGTCATGTATCATATACTGTTACTTCAGTGGTTTTATTTTGTCACCTTGAGGAGACAATAGTCCGAAATTCTGTGTGTATTTACATGGGTATGGGTATGTGTGTGTTAAAGGGGCAGGACATCTTTTAGAACCAGTCTTATTTATTTTTACATTCTTACATGTATATAGAAGCAAAATAGACAAAAATTTAACTTTATCAGCACTTCAACATTTTTAATTGAGCTATATTAATTGGTCATAAGGAGGCACTTCAGAAAACGGGCGGAGAGCTTCATACATTGGGAGGCCTTATGCGTGACGTCATCCTGTTTACTCCAGGGCACTTCCGGTTGCCAGCACTGCATACGGTGATAGGTGCAGACTACCGCGGTATTTAAATTTGTACAAGGTGTCTTTTTCGTACATTTTTACAAATAATGGAAATGGATTATGAGGAATTTGAAATGGAGATGGCAGATGAGCGGTTTGAAGTGCTTTTGTAGTGTGGAAGCCCAGAGCAGAGTTCTGATGAAGATGTGGGGGTAGATTTTGGGGACGGAGAACGCGAGGTACAGGCCGGCCGAATAGCTGGGGACTGAAGCTCATGATATTATGTTTGAGCCTCCAGCAAGAAACAGAGTAGCAAATAATGCTAAGGAAAATAACCATGATCGTTTTGCCAGACGCCGAGAACATTTTAATTGGTAATGAAAATCTTTGTTAAATTATTTAGTACAAAAATCAGAGCAATTTAGACAAAATAGCATGAGAATTTTTGTGTAGAATTTTGCAAATCTGAGACTGAGTGTCGCGTATTTTCGTGAGGCTGCCATGGCCATATCACACAGGGTTTAGCTGTAGAATTGCTGGCCCGGATTGCAGTCGACCGAACTCATATTGGGGATTTACCCTGATAATGGTCAGTGTTTGTGCTAATACTTTCATTTCAAGAATATTTCTGCACATCATTTCATGGCCAAGATTCTTGTTAATAAATGATTTGGTCTGAAAAGCTTGGAATTTTAATTTAACAACCCCTTCGGACTGAGAAAAAACACGAGTTATGCACGGTAAGACCGGGGTAAGACCACGCCGCAAGATACGTGAGCTATGCACGGTGTATATCTGTTGTGCAGAGCAAACGGGTGTGAATCATGACAGGCAGAGGGTACACGCGTAAGCTGCCGTGGGGAGCACATTGCGTCATATTTTTGAGGGGGTGAGGTTAGAAAAATCCATTTCGCTTTGTTAATAAAGCTCTAAATGTAAAAAATACCTTGCGTATGTATGTACAACAATATCCTCTAAGTGCAAAAAAGTCCGAGAGAAAATGAAGCATATTTAAATGTTCAAAATGAGACATAAAGGCTTAAAACTTACGTAAATCTGCTTATATTTGGTCAAATTGATCCCGGAAAAATTTACAGGATGCCGTGACATGTCAGGTTTTTGACTCGGATTCCATGAAATTTTGATGTTTTCCGTAAAACTCTGGGCTTTCAAACATCACTACTAACGAACTCGCAGGCCATAACATGGCAATGATGTTTTTTGGGTAACGGATTTGATGTGAAAACGAAGACAGGCTAAAACATTCCAAGAGCAACATGAAACTTTAGTTAGGATTTCTACGCTTCTGCATCACATGTTGTCACATGCTTCTTGGTGCCCTAGTGGCAACACCGACTAAACAGGTTGACGTCACCCGGGATGTTGCCGGGTGTTGTTACTTTTTTGGAAACGTTTTTTAAGCGTATGGCCTGGGTGGGTGATTATTATGCTAATTAATAAAAAATGATGGGGAGATCATTGTAAACTGTTTCATTAAATAAAGCAGCACATTTTAAGCTTTATGTTGATACCAAATTTGTTAAATTGTACCAAAAAATGTCCTGCCCCCTTTAAGGTTTTCATTTTCCTAAGTGTTGCCTTATTGGGAAGTCCAATTGTAACCAAATATGGAACCCCATATGTTAATGAAGTCAAATGTCACATACCAGGGTGAAATGTCATCTGAGGTCAAGTTTTAAAAAGGGAGGTTTGTTAACTTTTTTGGTTTGAAGTTCAATTGCAAACCAACTTGGGCCATGATGCAATATTCAAACCACCATATGTTAATGGGGTCAAATCACACAATTCTTGAGGTCATAGGTCATCTAAGATCAAATACAAATATTTAATCTCAGGTGGTTTGAAGACTGCCTTGCTAATTCTGTCCCTGATGACATGAGCTTATTGTTATACCTTTTCAAGGGGCTATTATTGATAAACACTGATAACAGAGCAGAATTCTGTTTCCAGAAGACCATAATAAGGGTTGATTGCTTATGGTTGATCATTTCGATGGTCGCTAGTCTAGTCACTAGCAAATCCCTTACAATGGCCATAGAACTGACGTTCACTGTATTAAATAAGTTATGTAAGAAAAATTTGGTAATGCCGTGTGCTGGCTGACATCGACCCATAACGCAACTGGAAACGTATAACAAAAATTAAGTATTGGTTGACATGATTGCTTGATAGTTTTATCTTGCCCCTGTGCTTGCTTCAATTGAGTGCTACCAAGAAGGCTACATCTACTCGTTTGTGTTCCTTCGCTGGTATCACAATTTGTTGATAGCTTGTCAAATGTAACATTTTCTATTGAGCATTATTAAAAGTAGTATTGTTTGAAGATCACTAAGTAGATTTTTTCTTATTCCTGTCAGTGCATAAACAGTTTTCGGTCCTGGGGGCTTGTCCACGATTGCATTCGTTCTGATATGTTGTATACATTACTACCCAATCATATCAATAGAAATTTGGTGCTGACGATACAGATCAGATATAAGTGCCATAATTAAAAGTGTCCCGTTACTCATGAGAAAAATGCACGGCTCAATGCACTGATAAATGCCAAACACCCCACCTTGAACAAATTCTGAAGTGTTCAACATAAAAGAAAATGATGACGAATAAGTAATTATTACCCACCAAAGTTCTTCTACGTCACATCACAAAATTAGAAAATCTGATACGTTACATTTGTTCGCTCTTGTTCCAAGAGTTTTGGTTCACTCATAACGAACTTACAATTTTTAGGGACCTATAGCCCCTCGATGTTAAGAGGTCATTCTGGCCATCTGATCGTTTTGACAACGTTATTTTCCATTTTTTGATTGACTCCAAATATAGGAATCGCTAGCATGTCTCGGGCTGTACGACACTCTATTAAATTGATACTGGTAGTCGGACGCGAGCCATTGGGACCCCAGGCCAAATTATCAGTGTGTTGCTGGACGGCGCCCTTCAAAATTTCCAACATTTGGCCGTCCATCTACGCACGGGGGGGGAAATAAAAAACCGGAAGAAAAAGAGGCCAATAGTAAAACGGGGAGTCTAGCATGTAGAGGATTACCTACCGAAGATAATATATTCGTCCTACATTTCAGTCGGCATCAAAAGAGTCCAAGTCGGCCGTCAGACGGAATAGCGATTTTTTTCAATCGAGCGGTGTATTGCATAGTACCTAACTCAATCTGACACATTTTAGCTCCATTCAAATCATTATAAAACTCAACTCAGGCCATTGCCATATAATTTCTGCATAGACACACAAGCTGGTGTCATTCTTTAGTGATCCTGAAAGTTTCAGTGGCATACTTGGTAATATAGTGCGTGGCACAACATCGTTTATGCCTAAAATCAGTTGTTCGGAAAAGTCGCAGAATGACAAGTTTTCCTCAAACTCCATGGTGACGTTGCTAACGAGCTGCGTAAACTTGCGTGACCGCGTGTGGCCTCTTTCGTGTCGTGAATGAATAGCGTTCTCATTAACTAGCAATTAATAAATTAAATCACTGATTTTTGAGTCCATCTATATAGTATATATTTAGCACTTCTATTTTCTAAAAATATCATTTATATATTATTTACTTAATATTCCTATATTTCTTAACGATCGGCTTGGACAAGATGATTAAGGATCCATATTTAAATGACGTCATGGATTTCCCTATGGGATTCCCCCTGTCCGCGATCGGCTACTGAACTGTTCGTAAACACACTTTTCGATGGCTCTAAAAAAAGCTCCAAACTAGTTCAAACTAAAACTCAGAGCTATCAGGATCTATGTTCTAAGATTTAAAATTTACCAAATAATTGTTTGTTAAACGGTCCAAATCATAGCTAATCGTGAACTAATTAGGGAGAATAGATCACCAGTTTGTGCAATCCTAGCCTTACTCAGTGACTGTATCTCCGCGGTATCCTTTGTGTATTAATACCTAAATACTAAAATTTTCGATGGCAAATCAGTCATTACCGGGACTGGTGTGCATTTAGATTTATGGTAGTGAAGCTGGTGTTGTGTATGGGGGGGGTAGCGTGGGGGGTGGAGTGGGGCGCGGGGGAGGGAACTTGAAAATTGCCAGCGGTCAGAAATAGGGTTAAATTTGTCAGCATAAAACACAAGGCATTTCTAAAAATTCTAGAAAGTGTACTTACTCATAATATTGGGCTCGCATTTTTTTTATGACATAATAGTTTTTTTTTTGGGGGGGGGGGGGGGTGGGAGATGTTGCTGGAAGGGCCTCTTGTTCTTTTTCCTTTTCTGCTTTTTTTTTTTCTTTTTTCCCTTCCCCTCTAGTATCTCCTCTTCATAGGTTGGGTTTCTTTTCTGGAACAGGGGCCTGGGTTGGATTGTGTTTGGTATGGTAGCGGGGGGGGGGGGGTCCTCTTTCCATATTTATCCATCAGTCCATGATTACAACATACAGTTGCGGTCCCCCTATCCGTGAGTGTGTTGTCTGCTGTCACGGTTGTGAAGGGGACCAAAGGTCACCTGAGGTCCAGCAAGGTCACATGTTGGTCCACCACTATGTCACCCTCCCCCCTCCTTCCAACGAATTTACATCATCGTAAGCCTTACGGAACTCATACTGTGCCGCAATATATTAGTGTAACATTTTGACCACAGACACACCACACAGACATACGGCTATCGCAAGCCCTCAGGCCATACCGTATTGCCGCATCGTTGCGAACATTTCGGCAACGCGTTGCGCAAAAGTCGCAAGCCGTTGCGGCGTCGGCATTAGAAATGGACAATTTCTGTGACGTATTTCAAAATTAGACGGCCACAACGTGTTGCAAAGTATCTATCTACGTGTTTGTGGAAACTCACAACGCTTTGCAAGCCTTCACAACGCGTTGCGACCTTCACAACGCGTGCGAAAGGTTCACCAGCCATAAGGGGCATAACATATGCCGCAACGCGTTTTAGCAAGTACAACGCGTTGCGACATTTTTGCAACGCGTTGCGGCGTCGGCCAATCAGAATCATCATGCATTTCTGGGACGTATTCAAAAATAGATCCTCACGCGTTGCGGCAATACGTTTAACCTTATTCCTTCACAACGCTTTGCAGCCGTCACCACGGTTGCGAGCTTCACAACACGTTGTAAACTCACAACGCATTGTGAGGGCAATAAGGGTCATCACGTATTGCCGCAACGCGTTGCGAAGGTTGGCAACGCGTTGTGAAGGTCGCACGCGTGTGAGATTTATATTTTTGAAATACGTCACAGAAATGCATGATTTTGATTGTCAGCGACAAAAAAAACCGCAACCGCGTTGCCGAAATGTCGCAACGGTTGCCTAAATGTGACTTTCTTCTCACAACGCGTTGCGGCAATACGTTATGACCCGTAGGCTTGTGGACCTTAGCAATGCGTGTGAAGCTTGCAATGTCTTGTGAAGCTCTCAAAACGCGTTGTGAAGGCCATTATGGCAAAGTATCTAGCACGCTTTGTGGGTCTATTTTTTTAATACGTCACAGAAAATCATGATTTTGGCCGAGTCGCAACGTGTTGGCCGAATGTCGCAACGCGTTTGCTACTTTCTCGCACGCGTTGGCCGCAGCAATACGTTATGGCTTTAGGCTTGCGATATACGGCCCAGAGTATTCCTATGTGCCTTCTGCAATTCTTGCAGACTACACAAAAAAATAACTCCCATGAACTGTCCCCGTTTTTACACTGCAATGCAAAAAGTAGTGGTGGCACAAGTAATCCAATTTGGTTTTTCTATCTGTCAGGAAGCCCATTGTCTATAACTTCGTCAGCCTGAACTAAGGAGTGACGTCATACTTTCACACAGACTTAAATGTGCAAATCGCAGTAAACCGCAGTTGTAATCACAAGCTCCAAAGTCGACGTGCACGATACGCATGCACAATGCTGCGCGAAAGTATGACATCACTCCTTAGTTGAGGCTAGACCGAAGATAATCTTGCTCATTTGAGGAACAAACAGCAAGAAGAAAAATATTTTGGTGGGGAATTCCTCCCCTCCCTTTCCCCCCCCCCATCAAAACCTCACCAAACGATCCCTAGTATGAATTACTCTCTTCACACCTGGTCACGATGCCCCCCGCCCCAAACAACCGACTGCGACTAAGGTGTGACCGTGTGGGAATATACTCGGTTGGGCTATTTATGATGAGTTTCCGTAACCTGACCCACCCGACACTTTCTGACCCACTATGAATTTAGAAACCTTAATGGAATAAACATGGTCTTTAATTCCGTGACAGGTTCCAATTTATAAGTGTGTCATAAACAGTGTCAGATGGGTCGTTTACAGAAACCCCCATTTAGTGACCCTACTTCATGGTGAATTCAGCAGCTTTACGGAATAAAGTGGCAGCAATCTCATTCACTTGTTCCGCACAGGTCTACTAATTCATGGGTCACTACTTGACCATATTGACAGACAGCTGGTGCAGGGTTTTGTCCCGTGCACTATCTATTCCCCCAAGAAGGGACCTGCGGGCGAGAGGGTGTTATTTCATGAAATCAGATCATTTATTTCCATTGTCTTGGATATGCACAATCATTTCCTTTGACATTCACTGATATGACCCAAGGATCTTTGCCCGATGGTAAAGTTTTCAAACTTTTTTTTGAGTGCGGTTTGTGTAGTGGGTTCCACCACTCGGCTTTCACACCAATGCGGCCTGGGTTTCGATTCCCTGCAGAGGCCAGTGTCCTACATGAATTTGGGTTGGTCGATCCATGCCCGTCCTCGCATCTTTCTCTGTGAGCTTCGGTTTCCTCCTGTACCTAAATTTGGACTTTTTCCATAAAGCCTTCCTTTCTCCAGTCTGGATTAACTTGTTGTATGTGCTCCTCAGGCACTTCCACAGCAGCACCCTGAACACTTTCAATTGGTTGATTTGATGCACTTATAAAATTATTTTTAATATATTGAAAAAAGCTTCCCAATTGTAACATGCCAAAAAATGTGATTGACACCCACTCCACCCCTCAAACTTGTGCACATTCAAATGTGGTTGATCCCATCACTGATCAAGGCTATAGTGCTTTTGTTTTCGAGTCCGGTGACAACGCTGTGTAAACCGCTTCCCAGCTATTTCATATTTGGCAGACTTGTTCAGCTCCGTTGATTATTAATCGGAGAATTTTTTAAGCTCAGTACAAAACCATCACGTGTATAGTTCACTAGCCAACTACAAATCAACGTGCACACAATCTCAAATATCTGGAAAATTGTGGGCACTCTTCAAAAATGTGCTGTTGTGGTCTTTAATACACAAATGTTTTATAGATGCGCGTTAACACTAAATCAGTAAATCATGGCTAAAACAGGCATACTTACGTGTTAAGGATTAGTAGCACTTTTTAAAGTGGTATATCCAGAACTTAACATTTTAAAGTGTCCATAGCATTAACACTCACACTTTGTTTTAGCATGTTTCCAGTGTTCATCTTGTGTAATGCCTCCTATACCTTTGTGTGTAAATATAAAATAAGAGTTAAAAATTGGCTATCCGTTGACTTTTAGAGTGCACATATTTGCATGAAAAAAATCTTGAGTTTGACCTTGTAATTTTCTGTAATGATTCTCCCAAACTCTGCTTGCAAGAGTGCCTGGGAACCCTTTGAATATGATGGAATCAAAGGGTTACTTTTCACTTTCACTAAATAGCTGAAGGTGCACCTCGACTTCAACTCATGACTTCAAAGATGGTGACAACTTTAACGGCACCCTGAACATTTTTTTTGGCCACAGATAATTTATATAACCACAAGGTTAAAGCAAAAGCTACTTTAGGTACATTTAGAGTGGTGATTTTAAGTCTGTGCTTATCATGCATGAAATTTTCAGTATGACATTTGTACACCTTACTGTGATCTTATTGTGATACTTATAATCATTGTCCTATAACAATGCAGGAGCCACAAACTTCTGTTTCTTTCGTCATTCTTTACTACGGACATGTGATCACAAAATGTGTTGTTTTTCTAACAAAACCATTATTTTTTGAATTTAAAAAAAAAACCCAACATGTGTTGTATATGAAGTTTATATTAAATAAATTGACACAACTCTAGACAGAAAGGGAAACCTTCCAATTATTCCTCTTCCAAAAATTAGTGCCCTATATGGTTATATCCAAATATTTCATAAAAAGTCAGCCAGGGTCAAACCAACCCTCCTGTTGACTCTTATGTTATACAATGTTTGCTCAATTCTGATTTCCTAACACCCCCGCGGTGCCTTCACTTTCTCTATCCAAATCAGTGTCCCCCAGGGGTACGGGCATTTGCTCCCCTAATTTTTTTTTTTTTTTTTTAATTTATAAATTATTAATCAAAAGCAGAACAGTACATTTTAGGATAAAATATTTAAAATAAGGACGAATGATTATAATTTGATTTAGTGTTTAAAGGCATTAGAATCACTTAAAGAAACTGTTAATTATAAATAGTTAGGCCAAATACCAAACCACATTTGCTAATTTTTTTTACATACCAACTAATGTACAATAAAATGAAATGCTGTAAATTTACCCCACACTGAGTTTTTGTTGTAGTTGTTATTAGCAAAGCATAATTAACAAAAATCAAAAAGTTTGTTTACTGGAATAATTGAAACATTGAATATTTTTAAGTAATACTGTAAAATTTCTTGGTCAACTTGCTGCACATTTCATTGTACATTGTTTTAACTTTGTACTTTTTATAGTGGCATCTGCTCTTGAAATTGTTATCAATTCCTTCTGATAGCTGATTGAACCTTGTCCATCCAGTAAAAATTTAGTAAACTTGCAATTTCAATATGGTATCCAGCTTGAAACTGCTGTTGACGAGTTGTAAGCATTGGTTACTAAACCATGTTCCAAGTGCAAATCCAGTGTATTTCCCTCAACCTGACCCCTCCCCCCCTAATTCAACCCTTATGAATTCAACACACATTTTTGGCCTTATATTACTAATTGTGCTAAATTCATTTGGTCATACACGCATGTAGCCGAGTGCAGGGTTCTAAGGGCGAGTTCCCAGTAGTCTAGAGGCAAGTCCCTGATCACAGGCAAAAATATCCGGGTCGCTGGGCAAAGAGTCTGAAAAAGTCCGATTTATCATATCCATCTTTTACTTTCCGATTTCCGTTAAAAAATCAGAGGGGACACTCACTCTGTCCCCTATGCCCCTACCTGGCTATGCCAATGTCAGGGGAAGTTGATCAGTAAACCTGGTGGACATTAAGGAAACACCCTTATTCTTAAGCCATATCATGGGTTCAACTCAAAACACAGCATTCCTATACAACCATCTTGACACCTCAAAGTCACGGTTTAGCACCAGTCAGTAGGACTTTAGCTCCACATTTACTGATCCAAGCCTGAGAAGCGGTAATGGAAGACAGAGAAACACACTCGGAGGTATACTTCCAGCAACTGTGTTCTTCTAGACGAAACAACGCAGAAGCTCGACAAGTTTGGGACAAATGGCTAACGATATGTATTTGTATGCATATTTATTCACCTAATTTTCACAAAGGTTTATTGAAACTTATTTGGGCTTATTTTTATTTTTTTTTGATTGTTTCTTCAATGTGGGTTCACACAGAAGGGTGGTTTTGCAACCAAAAAAATCTGTCAAGTGGTCATAAAACTGTGCAATAATTTTTTCTGAGGCACCCCCAGTGAATAAATAACTTTCATAACCCTATTGAATTGCAAACCTGGGACATTTGCCCATGAAATTTACATGGAAAAGCCCAACCGGCAAGCTATATAGTTCATAATGCCGAGTACTGAAGCATTTCACTTTTTGCCAAGCCGTGTTTTCTGGACATTTTTTTTGTTTCACATAAAATATACTGCATAAAATGATAGGGTGTTCACCTAATTGACCGAGAGTGTGAAATTTTTTCGGCAACACTGTGTTCATTTATCAACACTGTATTATTACTACTCTGAAATTAACTCGGTTAATGATACGAAAACAAAAATCTTGCAATCAAGGTCGGCAAGGAGAACTTCTTAAACAGCTGTGGAAAATGTAAACTATTTCAATGGCTGATGCCCGGGGGCTGGGTTCAATTCGATAATTGAAACCCTGGTCGTAGCACTGCGTATTTGATGTTATTTGAGTTTTAGCGCTCGCGTCAACTGCATTTTTCTACATCGCGTGCGCCTGCCAATGTGGTTGTCTCGTTTTTTTTTGTTTGATTTTTGTTTGTTTGATTTTTTTCACTGGGTGCACGGTGGCATCGGGTTTCTGTTGTACTTAAGCCACAAGATCAAAAAATTGGGTTAAAGATCCCTAAAATACAAAGCTGTTTAAGAAGGAGAATCAAGGTATGATTTGGGGAAACCAGTATTCTTTACCGACAAATTGAAACCAAGGCGATACCATTATGTTAAGTGGAAGTTCTTCCAATCCATGCCAAAATAATGATGCATCGCCTTCTTTTTCAATTTAATTAAGGGGCCATACCAAAAACAATCAGGACCCGTAAAAATTGAGTACGCCTTCGTGGCCATTGTATTGGTAAAGGGGGATGGAAAAAGTCAAGGTTCCCCAGACTGTATAACTGTATCCAAATGTTTATTTCTCCAATTGCTTGTCTAAGTCACTACCGTACCGCCAAGCCAATCACGCCTCAGCATATCAACAAGTTGAACAACAACGCTAATTTTTAAACCAACCAATCACGGGCGCGTGCAACAATCCAAACAGGCACGTATGTATGTGTGTGGCACTGCTGCAGCACACGCGTTAGAAACGGCCAAACCCCCGAAAAGGAGAAAATAAATCTTCTGGACAGAGTATAATTTCTCATCGCCAGCCCTGCACTATGGGATATCTGCGAATTATTCCGAAAGGTTCCTTTATCCGAAGTATCGCCATTTCGAAGGTTTGTTTATTATTATCCGAAAATGTTGTTATTCCGAATGTTTATTTTTCCGAAGGTTTATATCCGAAGGTCATATACAGTTTATCCGAAGGTCATTTATCGAAAAGAAATAGGTTCGTTTATCCGAAATTCGTTAAGCTTATTCCATTTTTAGTCAAACGAATCCTTCCTTTTGGATCAACGAACCCTCGGATAAAACAACCTTCAGATCAACACACCTTCTGATAAACAAACATTGGGAAAAACAAACCTTCGAATAACAGAAACATGTTCACTTAACGAACCTTTGGGAATAACGTAGGTATAGGAAATTCTTGTGTTCGGATTAACAAAAACCTTCGCTTCGGATGAACGCACCTTCAGATACAAACCTTCGGAATATATTAACAGCAACCTGCACTACACCTGACCCCGTACTGCAGCACTGCCTTTGGCTCCTTAGTTTAATCCATGCCCAATGCATTGCATTAAAACAAACTAAATCTATATAAATTTATATTAATTTATGCTTATAAACAAGACTATTATCCGGCTATCTTCAAACATGACTGTAGCCAGCCAAAAGAAATACTACAGACTGAACATATAATTTAAATCCAAATTCAAAACTGATCAACTAGTAATGCAAAGTAAAGTGAGGTTTAGGTGACTGTTCCGAACTTCACAATTTTTGTAGGCTGCAAGACATGAGCTTTAATGCCAATCACAATCAATGACGTCTGAGTCTGACACTCTCTCTGTGACTGTGAGCCTGTGTGAGATCAACATAGAGTGAGCGTGTCAGTTTTGCCCCGCATTTTATTTATGAGTATTGTCAACGATGTAGGCTAAGCACACGAACAAATAAGCTCGATCCTGTACCCTTCTGGCTTAAACTTGACAAAAACGTTAAATTTCACTTACCGTACTGCCCACTGCCCAGCACTGCTAGCAGTATACCGTTCGGTAATAGATCCTTCCTGTACATGACAAACGCTCACGCTGCACGGTCCATGTCATGGCGTATCGCAAAGTCTAATCTTGCACGGTGCCGAGTTTTGATCCAACTTTAGTCCAATTTATTTTTACTTTGCAGATCTGCCATACAAAATTATGAATCAAACGTTTACTAATCGGTTTATCTAAACAAATCAGAAAGCAAAATTGCCGTGTGGGTAATAGCAGCGTGCCACATCTTTTGTAAGGTAAACAAAAGCAACGCGTTACTCACTCAATATCATCATGTGCCGGTGCTGCTGGATTCGATGCGGTAATAACGGCGATACCAGCTAATTTCCAAATTTATGAAAATACTATACTGGATATTTGGCCACAAACCCGGTTTAAAATGGCCAGCCTGACCTTTTAATATCGATTAAATAAGTTACCTCATAGATTACCGGAATAGTCCGCATTTCTAACCCAAAATGCGAAGTTCAACCAGGCGAAGTTCGTGACGTTTAATTGACTTTAACGGCCAAATCGCTGTTGGCGTTCCGACTTATGGTTGAAGACTTTACATATTCAATACAAAAAGGTTCTGTAAATGGGTTAAAGCATATTCAGTTAAACAAAGTTGAGGCATTTACAGCTTTTTAGTTATGTTAAACATCAACACATCCCCTCCCAGATCAATTCGGTACATCGACAATATGCATATAATATTCCATGGAGTTGACCTCTGTCCCTTGGCATGTGATCAGTCATATGCCATGTCATTAAGATCACTTATTGTGTATTGCAATTGGATAAGTTGCATAAAAATTATTTCATGATTCTCATCTTCCAACCCCACTGCTGATCCAATGTCAACTGAAATAAATGACTTGCAAATATGTGCTTTAATTTGCCTGTATCAATACATTTTGTACTGTCATTTCAGAACGTGGGTGTCATATGGAATGGAAAAGCATCAAAATTTGTCTAAAATTAATCATTTATTTATTTATTTTATTTCTTGTATTTTCAATTTAGGTAAGAGTAGAAACACTTGTTTTTCATGTTTATAATGCTTTTTTTTTTTTTTGCATAACCAGATTTTTAAATTTTTTTCAAGTTCTCTGATTTTAGAAGACATAGCTGCTATGTTTGAATAGATGCCACAAAAAGCTGGTTTACAGATGTAGAGATCTGTAGGTCACATATAGACCTTTGGAAATACAGATTGCTAGGTCAAAGGTCATATCTTTGAAATGTGTATTTTCTGCTCTTAGTCCCAGAAACCACATCACCCAGGGCTTTTAAAACAAGTTTGTTGTTCTGTTTAACTTTGGACATATTAACTGATTAACTTCAAACTTGGTCAAAAAATCATTCACCAGCACAAGTTTGTAGAGCTTAAATGCACTATTCAGTGATTAACTTTTTCACTTTAGGTGCTTTTGCTGACTTTTCAGCTATTATTTCTTCAAAAACAAAGCAGAATTGTATTTTTGTGGGCGCCAGCATAGCTGGCAGGGACACTTTAGCAACTAGTGTGTGTGTGTGTGTGTGTGTCACTATATGTTAATTTTTTTTAAATTGACCTCAATTGAAAAGTTGAAGTTCAATTGGAACAAAAATTGGTCATAGGTGCACCATGGGATCCTCCCATGTGATGAGGTCAAGGACACATGCCAAGGTCAAAGTTCATTTGAGGTCAAAATTGAAAAATAGGCTAAAATTTAAAAATTGACCTACATTGAAAAGTTGAAGTTCAAACTTGAGTCAGAGGTGCAATATGGGATACCTCATTTGTTGATGAGGTCATAGGTCACATGCCAAATGTCAAAGGACACATGGCCATGGTCAAAGGTCACATGTCAAGGTCAAAGGCATGTGAGGTCAGTTGTAAAATAGGCTGGGTGGCCCACAGCTTATATACTTAAATATGCCATCGCGAAAGCCGAGAACCGCTAAGTTCTAGTTCCTGTTTATGATAGCCTCCTCATAGCCATGAAGTAACTGTTTCTCTCTTGCCAAATAAGATGCAATTTTGACTTGGTTTTCCCTTGCAGGCTTCCAATGTGGAATTTCATTATGCATGCATAGAGCGCTTGGAGGAGGTATTGAAAAGTCATTATTCCAATCCCCTGGGACATAGTTTACATGATCCTATATGCATGCATACCAATAACTGACACATTGGAACTCGGGTATCAATTAGAGCCAGAAACCAGTAGGTCAATTTCTTGGTTCACTTTGTATAATTATTTGCTTAACTTGCTTTTCTTTTGTTTATTTAGAGTTATTTTTTAGTTATTACGCGGAATTCTGTACAATCCTATACAGGCTGTCCCAAAAAATTTTAACACTCGAGAAAAAGGCATTTTGTTAAAAAGAAAAGTATGTATGGGCCTTTGTTTGGTATTACTTTCAAGCCAATAAAATAAGTTTTCATTGCCATTTATTTCATTTCCAATCCAATACGTAGAACAAAAGATAAGCGTCATCAAATATGAGATGCCAAAATCAACTTGGTCCTATTTCTGCCTTAAAGCATTTGAAATACATGATGCAACATGGATACACTTCAGTGCACATGTTCTTTCCCTTTTACGGATGTAAAATTCCGCTTTATAAATTTTTTCTATAAAAACCGGCCCTCGCCGCTGTTTTCCGTACCGGAAAAACCAAGAAAACCGCTGCAAAAAAAATTAATTAAACTAAGTGAAACTACCTGGGATGGAAGTCGTGAGGCAGTGTTTACCCAAATGACCCACGATAACCGCGTGCGTTTTGCACGTGTCAAACCTGTTCGATATTGCCCTGCGTAACATGGTCGCCGAGTGTGATTACTTGGTATGCCAATGTTTACCATACGCCATTCAATTAACTCCGAGGCAATTTCGATCAGCTGCTCATGTTTTTGGGATTATTTCAACAATCTTTTAGCTAGAAGCTTACTGTAAATTTGTAAGCTTAAAGTGACATCTTGGTATGGACTTACCGCGACATATATAGTTTGTGTTGCAATCAAAACTACATACTGAAAGTTTCAAGTTGAATCCTACACGCATAGATGCAAAAAATCCAGATTCCGATAAATTTACACGGTTGTACACAATCGTGAACGCTGCCATCTTTATTCCCGGTACCATTTTACACGCGCACGCACTACTGAAACAGAATCCACGCGAAAATATATCATGTGATCTTCAGTCAGCTCTGCCACAAGCCTCATCCTTGTGAACTTCGGTGAGCACACAAAGGATAAGAACGAAGTTTGTTTGGAAATTTTTATTGCAAAAAAAATACACTTTTTAAAACCGCAATGATTTGGAAAAATGTAAAGATGGGGTATTTTAGATATAATTTGTGATTAACAAAGGTTTAGTTGCATAAACACCAACAATCCATGAAAAATTGGACATTTGAATGGGGGTCGCGCCAGCTCCGAGTCTCTCTTAGGAAACCGATGTCCAGAAAGACCCTTAGTTACATTTCATTACGCATTTGACATATTTGTGATATTTTATTTCACTATTTATTTGAGTTGATGCTAAACGAAATGGCAATAAACAAAGGAAACGATGGATCGCTCAACTGGTAATAATGAGCTATAAGGTCATATTCTAAAGCCACTATCGCGGTTCAGCATCTACGTACTTTTCAATGTACCGAGTAACGCTTCTTCGTATTCTGAAGAGTTTCCTAATTTTATTTTAAAAACTGTATCTCACGAATCCACGCTTATTTTCCTAAAATTTACACACAAATGTATGCCACTTTTCATAGATTTATATATTTTAAAGGAAAATGTGAATTACAGCTGTATTTTTAATTTCAATGTTAAAATTAACACGATAGTCTTTCGTACGGTTCAGAACTTGACTCACCACCGATCATCTTTCAAATTGGTGTGAAAGACTAACATGGCTTGTGGCAAAACGATAACGTAAATAATAACATGACCGACTTCCTCAAATTCGTCTACTGCTACGAAAATTAAGCATGAAATGGGGTGTTTGTCTCGCCAGGAATACTCCATTGACCATGAAAACCACTTGGTACGTCATATTTAGGGATATTGCATTATATATGTGCCGCTAGATTCATACCAATAAATCCCTTTAACAATGGATTATCGTTAGAAAGGGATGCGATGTAAGGAAGATACATACGACCGTCGAGACCAAGTGGAAATGGGAATGGATTGAAGTAAAAGACAGCGATGGATTTTGTCCTAACGGAACACATAGGAAAATAAACACGGCCGTTAAAGCAATGTGCATCGTTTGCCATTTAGTAATTTCTTACGGTTCCAGTGGCAGGAAAGCTCTTTTGAAACACAGTAACTAGAACAGATTTTGTTGTAAAGGGTTACACAGTACATGTATGCTTAATTATAAATTTAATTTGTGCCTTTGGTTTTACTCATGTCTCGCGCTTAGGGTCGTCAACAAGTATGGGACATTGTAATAATTTTATGATCATATACAAATTGGCCCTCCCTGGTATTCCAAAGTGCTTTAAAGCCAGGAAAGAAGCTTCCGGGGGTGCTGGCCCTTGAGCGGGCCCCTGGACCCCCAGCCGTAAGGGACGCAGCCTTCGCTTGCTACGCTTCGCATTTTCACCTTTAAGGCCCAATCCTCTTCAGGCACTTACATCCCTGATTTTAAAAGGAAAAACAAATCTTGCTGGTTTATCTGTTGAAAGGAAGATTTTGACTTCATGTTTTACCAAGCGCTACTCGTTGGATCTACCACAACGGCTCTTGTAACAAGAGAGATGCTAGCTTGAGTTCTTTGCATTCTGGTCCATTATGGGTCCGTTGGGCTTTACGAATGTCTTAATGTCCATTCCGCCTGACTTACACTATCCATGTAGGCCTATTATCAGATTTCTTTTTTCTTTTTCTGGTGTTGTGCGTGTGTTTGTTGTTTATTCTGTCTGCACACTCATAGGTTTCCTTGGGAATTCAATAAGTGTCTGATTGTTTGGTTTGGTATGGTTTGGTTTTAACATTCTTTGAGAGATTTGATAAGTTTCCAATCTGCTAAAGAAAGTGAACGGACTGATTGATTTTTGAAAAACACGCGCCAAAGCATCACTTATCATAAATATATTGTTTCACAATTTATTGACCATATTGAAGTTCAAAAGCGATTGTCAATGTCTTCAGTAGGTTCAATAGTCAATAACTTTCAGAATGTTTACAAAATTGTTTTCCCACATCTGTAACCAATGCAAATCGGACCAATCCGATTTTGCACTCTCCTTTTTGATGAACCATATCTTTTGTTCTACATATTAGATTTGAATGAAATTAATGGCAAAGAAAAGCTTATTTATTTGCTTTACAAGTGTATAAGACCCATGCATACTTTATTTTTAACAAAACTTCCTCGTTCCAGTGTTTACCTTTTTGTTGGGACAAGGCCTGTTAGAGCACTAAATGTCGTTCATATGGGCTGTTGAATTCATCTGAAATAATCATGATCATGATCAAAGCATGGGTATAGCAAATTAGATGTACAATAGTTGGTTTTTGCACTCAATTGAGATTTTTGCCCGAAACCATGGTCCAGAGCATTTTTTCAATTCGTCTCATAGGGGCGCTATTCATTATTATGTGTGCACTTTATTCTGTTAATGTTATATTGAAGTATTACAAAAGAACGACTTCCTGCCGGCTCGGATTGCGTGGCGTGTGTCTGTGGCGCTCGTCTTGTTATCTAAGGTCGTGGGTTCGAATCCACTCCAGGAACAAATTTAGTTTATGATTTTATTTGTATTTTAGAGTTGGAGATTGGAATCATAAAAACATCAGGGTTGTGGATTGAAGTAGAAAAAATATTGAATAGCTGCCTTTTATGGAGATAACAAGACTGGTCATGGTCCTGGAGCATGATTTCGGGCCACAATCTCGACGTCCTCCCTCCCTCCCTCCCTCCTTCCTTCCTTCCTTCCTTCCTTCCTTCCTTCCTTCCTTCCTTCCTTCCTTCCTTCCTTCCTTCCTTCCTTCCTTCCTTCCTTCCTTCCTTCCTTCCTTCCTTCCTTCCTTCCTTCCTTCCTTCCTTCCTTCCTTCCTTCCTTCCTTCCTTCCTTCCTTCCTTCCTTCCTTCCTTCCTTCCTTCCTTCCTTCCTTCCTTCCTTCCTTCCTTCCTTCCTTCCTTCCTTCCTTCCTTCCTTCCTTCCTTCCTTCCTTCCTTCCTTCCTTCCTTCCTTCCTTCCTTCCTTCCTTCCTTCCTTCCTTCCTTCCTTCCTTCCTTCCTTCCTTCCTTCCTTCCTTCCTTCCTTCCTTCCTTCCTTCCTTCCTTCCTTCCTTCCTTCCTTCCTTCCTTCCTTCCTTCCTTCCTTCCTTCCTTCCTTCCTTCCTTCCTTCCTTCCTTCCTTCCTTCCTTCCTTCCTTCCTTCCTTCCTTCCTTCCTTCCTTCCTTCCTTCCTTCCTTCCTTCCTTCCTTCCTTCCTTCCTTCATCCTTCATCCTCATGTAGATTATAGACTTTTAGTGTTTGAATTTCATTTGAAGCTTTGTTAAAGTACAAAAAAAATGTTGGGTTTTGAAAAGTTTTAAATGAAATAAACCCAATTTTCTCAATACAATGCAGGGCTTTGTGTTTACTTCAAGCCAAATATAAACCAATTTCATGTAATAGTGCAGGACCCAAAATTGTAGTTGTCAACTCCAATGAAATGGCCACTGAACTAAAAACGTTAAAAAAACAAACAGTTAAAATACAGATTGGAAAAAGCTTACAAAAGCCATAATTTTGAAAAAAAAGGTCACATTATAGATACAACCACATTCCTTACTCATATATTAATGGAGTCAGTACCAGAATGTTTATGTCCGTGACAGGAGCCTCATGTGGTGAGTGTGCAATTGCCTATCACATCAGGGCTGTAGTAATTAACTACTTGGGCAGGCCCGTATGCAGGTGGTGTGGGTGGGTGGGGTAAAAGGTCCACTTTTTGTACTGAATTTTTTGATTAATAAAGGTCATTGTAGAGATATTTTGCACAAAGAACTTTTGGTGACAGCTGTTCAAAAGGTTCAAAAAAAGGCCCATTTTAGACTTTCAAAAAAAGTCAACTTTTTCTAAGTCCTGCATATAGCCTGCTACTGGCACATCACAGCTGTTTGAGATTCTCATTTATTATGACAATACGAGAATAAAAATTATCAACGGCGACACACTGTGACAACTAATTTGAAATTTTAGCACTAACTACACTGTGTAATAAATTTGATGAAATTTCATTGCGGGCAAAAATGAGATTTTTTCATAAAAATAGAGTTTTACAGTCTTTTATGGGAAAATAGGAATACAGAGGGCGCTATAAATTACAAATTATGACATTTCGTGGTTATATGGCAAATTTCCCGCAATGGATTTTCTGATTTCCCAGACAATAATAGTTCTTGAATGTCCCTACTTATATCAGTTGTTCAAAAAAGTGTGTCGCCATTGCTTTAAATGTCTCTAAAAAATAAAAAAGAGACAATTTGCATGGGGTCAAAACAGCTGTGAAATAATGTCACTTAGGTACCTTGTCATTAATTTCAAAGTACACACTACAAATGTTTATCACTTGCCTATGTACCTAATAGGTACCGTTTTAGGTTAGGGTGCATCAAATTGCCCCTCATGCTGAGCAGATTTTTTCTACTTTAAGTGTCATTGAGTCAATATTCAACCGTTTTGCCATCATTTTCAAAATCCAAAATTTAAATCAAATCCAAAAAGGTTTAGGGTGGCACACTGGAGCTTAACAGTTTTGTACAGAAAGTCAATGGGAGTTTTGTATATATTTGGACAAAAAACACAAAAATGATGATCTTCATTCTTGAACTTGTCAGAAATTCACAGAGAGGTACCTTATAGGATTAGGCAAATAATTTTCCAAGACAATTCCAGCCAAAGTCACCCTCGATGGCAGAAAGGATTATTTTTACTAATTCATTTCAGGGAGGGAAGGCAAAATACAGAATAACCACAACAAAACCCAGAGCTTGAGGGTTTATGGACATTGAACATCTTTGAAAAAGTGTTTGTTGAAATTCACAAGCTTATTCTAACACTGTTTTTTCATACATTTCAATTATTTACTTACAAAGAGCTGTCCTGCTATTGATCCAATAAATCCTGGTTGTCAGCACTGTCAGCTATGTCATTTGAATTGTTTGGCATGTAAAACCAATTGACTGCTGCCATCTGTCTTACCTTATTACATTTGTTTGTCATTGAAAACGAGATTAAGAGTGCTGCTGTTGGTAGAAAAACACCCCTAAACCATTGACACATGCATTGCTGTTGTAACCAGCTGGTTCCAGGGCTATATCCAACATCCACTGTCCTCGCAAACATTAGTCACTAAGTATTTTTGTAGGTCATGTTTTGGCCATTCTGTGTTTTTGACTTCCCTCCACTGAAATGAATTTAGTAAAAAATAATCTTTTCTGCCATCGAGGATTACTTTGGCGGAATTTACTTGGAAATTATTTGCCTTATCCTATAGGGTGTGAACCCTCTCTGTGAATTGACATCAAGAATGAAGATCATAATTTTTCTTGTTGTTTTGTCCAAAATATACAAAAACTCCCATTAACTTTATGTACAAAACTTTAAGCTCAGTGTGGCCACCCTAAACCTTTTTGGATTTGATTTAAACTTGACAGAGAATGTTTTCTAGTCTAATGGAACATTTTAAGATTAGGTAGAAAAAAATCTGCTCAGCATGAGGGGCGTTTGATGCACCCTAGTTTAGGTACTAGTACTGAATTCAGACTACATAACAACTGTACTTTTAATTACATCCCCTGCTGCGTACCCAAGAGGCACTGATTTCGGGGTTCTTAATTTTTACCAGTTGGGGTTTACTAGGCGTGATAGGTACATGTATTACCCATGCGGAATCAAGGGATTATAGGTCCGTGTCTATTCCTCATGTGTAGTGATGTCTAAACATCACGCCCGCATCACGAAATGCCGTCTTTGTGCGCGTGTTGGAAGTCGTAGTCGCTTCCAAAGTCAGCCCGGGCGATTTCTCTTGGCAACCAACAAATCTCCCCGCTGACTGTCACTGCACGGGAGATTAGAGACACAGTACAGTACTAATGAGTGTAACATGGTAAAACCTGGTACATGTTCATTGTTTTAATAAATGACCCATGCATAATTAATATCTCTCACACAATTTAAATTTCAGTCGTATTTCTTTTCCATGGGTGCAGCTTGTCCTAGTTTGGTTTTGCCTCAGGTTCATGTTTTTTATGCAGCAATTTTCAAATCGGACAAAAGTCAAAAGTCTGTGTTCGTTCATAGTGAATTTATTGCAAAAATGGGCAGCGACAATGGCAGTGCTATAGGTGATACTACTTTTTATGTTTGCCTGTTGTTGTTGTCGGTGATGATAATGTTGGTAGTCTGTTCTTGTCTGCTGTGAAAAAGGGTCAACATTTGCCGGTAAACATCCATGTACTTCGATGGATTTAAACCCCCAAACGTGAGTCAAAAGGTGCAAAACACGGATCCCTTCATTTGTTGATGAGGTCAAAGGTCACATACAAAGGTCCAAAGCTCACATACCAAGTTCAAAAGTTATGGCGGTTGAGGTTCAAATTGTAAGATGTAAAAATGTTAAAAATTTACCTCCAGTTGAAAACGTGAAGTTCAATTGGAAAAACCAAATGGTTTAGGATTATACACCCCAAAAAAACCCCTCATTTGTTTATGAGGTCAAAGGTCAAATCATGTCAAAGGTCATATGAGGCCTACATTCACAAACCATGACGGAAGGTGATTTCACTGTTGCTTTTGATTGTTCATTCCTAGTAATCCTGACTCAATATGTGGAAGCACCCCATTCAGACCTCAAAATAGGCGAGTAATTCCCATTTATATCTCAAGTCAGCATGTTATGGCAGGTTTTTTTGTGCAAGTTTGGTGCTTTTTGAATTAAAAAATCTACTCTACCTGGGATTGGCGAGTGAACACGGTATCAGCTAGTGGTTGCATTAACATGACCAACATAACTGGAAAGGGACATAACAGACTAAAAAAAAAGATTTGTGGAGCGTCATTAATTTACTTACAGTTTTATTTCTTATAATTTTTTTATTTAATAACCTGCCGGCGGCCAGTGCTGACATGCTGCATGTCAGAATTCATCCATGGGTAGAAGTGGATTACGAAGCTCAGGGGATATTCACCCCAGACGCTTTTGTACAGTGGCTTTACAGTACTCATTCTATCGCATGTATAACAAAAAAGGTGGAGTAGGTTAAAGGGACTCGGGGACATTGTACCAGCTGGCTTTACAGGGCTCATTTACTATCGTGTATAACAAGTGAGTAGGTTAAGTGACTCGGGGATATTTTGTACAGCTGGCTTTACAGTTAATCCTACTCGCAGGTATAACAAGGGGAGTTAAAGGGAACTCGGGGAATATTTTGTACAGTGGCTTACAGTAACTCCTACTATCGCACGTATAACAAGTGAGTAGGTTAAAGGACCGGGGATATTTTGTACAGAGGCTTTACCCAGTTACTCCTACTATCGCATGTATAACAAAGTGAAGTAGGTTAAAGGGACTCGGGATATTTTGTACAGCTGGGCTTTTACAGTATCCTACTATCGCATGTATAAAAAGTGAGTCGGTTTAAAGGGACTCGGCGGATATTTTGTACAGCTGGCCTTACAGTACTCATACTATCGCATGTATAACAAGTGAGTAGGTTAAAGTGACTAGGGGATTTTTGTCAGACTGGCTTTACAGTACTCCTACTATCGCATGTAATAACAAGTGAGTAGGTTAAAGGGACTAAGGGATATTTTGGACACTGCTTTACAGACTCCTACTATGCATGTTAACAAGTGAGTAGGTTAAAGGGACTCGGGGCAATTTTGTACAGCTGGCTGACAGTACTCATACTATCGCATGTATAACAAGTGAGTAGGTTAAAGTGACTCGGGGATATTGGTGCACTGGCTTTACAGTAATCATACTATCGCATGTATTAACAAGTGAGTAGGTTAAAGTGACTCGGGGTATTTTGTACAGCTGGCTTTACAGTACTCATTCTATCGCATGTATAACAAGTGAGTATGTTAAAGTGGACTTCAGGGATATTTTGTAAAACTGGCTTTACAGTACTCATACTATCGCATGTATAACAAGTGAGGAGGTTAAAAGGGACTCAGGGATATTGTGTGGCAAACTGGATTACAGTACTATTTATTATCGGATGTACCAAGTGAGTAGGTTAAAGGGACTCGGGATATTTTGTACAGCTGGCTTTACAGTACTATACTATCGAGTATAACAAGTGAGTAGGTTTAAAATGACTACAGGGATTTTTGTACAACTGGCTACAGTACCTCCTAACTATCGCATGTAAAAAGTGAGTAGGTTAAAGGGACTCGGGGATTTTTTGTACAGCTGGCTTTACAGTACTTCCTACTATCGCATGTATAACAAGTGAGGAGGTTAAGGACTCGGGATATTTGGTACAGCTGGCTGTACAGTACTCATACTATCGCATGCATAACAAGTGAGTAGGTTAAAGGGACTCGGGGATTTTTTGTACAGCTGGCTTTACAGTACTCATCTATCGCCTGGTATATAAAACAAGTGGTAGGTTAAGGGACTCAGGGATATTTTGTACAGATGGCTTTACAGTACTCCTACTATCGCATGTATAACAAGTGAGTAGGTAAAGGGGGACTCGGGATATTTTGTACAGCTGGCCTTACAGTACTCATACTATCGGATCTATAAACAAGTGAGTAGGTAAAAGGGACTCAGGGATATTTTGTACAGCTGGCCGTACGTACTATCATACTATCGGATCTATAACAAGTGTTATGACGTCTCGAGACGTCTAGGTTTTTCCAGAAATAACCTTTCAAACACAAACAAGAAGCCTTGTGCACAAATGAATCTAAATTATATATAATAACAGTTTTAATCTCTTACTTGATTTGGTTCAAAGATTGTATGTCCCCAAAAACAAGATTATCATATAATTACCACCATATTTAAGATTATTATACTTATAAAGAGTTCTAGTATCCTATGTTGAAGGCGTTGCAGTTCACATGATATGTCCTGCAAGCGAAGACTCCAAAATGACAGTATGAAAAGTTCACCAATTTAACTCTTCAGTTAGTATATTCCATGGGCATATTCTCAGTCCTGAAGATACCTTTTGTCCAGAAGTTCAGGACGACACGGTGCAAATTAAGTCCCCGACGACATAATCCAAGTATATCAGTCCAAGATAATCACCACGTTTCGATCTGTCCACAATTTGGAATCCTATTTGTATTCCAGCACTTTTGGCTTCAAAGGACGACAGTAGAATAATTACAGCAACTATGCTCACATGGAATTATAGATCCTGGCATAGGTACTTGAAAAGGTCTGCCTCCTAAATTGCAGACTAAAACTAGCTATCTTATAGCTACTTGGTACTAGGTGGATGCTGGCAGAGCGTCCTTCCAGTGATAGTATTTAAAATACTCACAGATAGATTCCCCTTCTAACAATAATCATTAATACCTCATGCTAAAACATAACCTTTACACTCGCTGACCAATCAGAATTCATCACCAGAATTACATCACTTAATATATATAACTCTATGGGGAATTCCCGATCTTGCAATGTTTGATCTTTTAAAGCATAAACAAGCTGACTCAGTTACTAAGTTTACATCTTGGGGAACTCCCCACTCTCCTTAGTGCAATTATTAAAGGGGGGCATCCATGCATAAAAAATCTAGGGAATCCCCTGTTCTCTCTTTATAGATACAAAATCTTTTCCCGTGAGAAATCTTTCTCAAATAAAATTGAGAAAATAATATTGTAATCAAAATTTTGAGGGGAATCTAACACAAGTGAGGTAGTTAAAAGGACTCGGGGGTATTTTGTACAGATGGCTTTACAGTACTATACTGATTGCATGTTATAACAAGTGATATGTTAAAGGGACTCGGATATTTTGTGCAATGCTTGACAGTACGCATACTATCGGCATGGATAACAAGTGAGTATGTTAAAGGGATCAGGGGATTATTTTGTATACAGTGGGCTTTAAAGTACTCATACTATCGCATTATATAACAAGTGAGTAGGTTTAAAGTTGGAACTCGGGGATTGTTTGTACAGTGGCTTTACAGTAATCATACTATCGCATGTATAACAAGTGAGTAGGTTTAAGGGAATCGGGGGATATTTTTTACAGCTGCTTTACAGTACTCTAATGGCGCATGTATAAGAAAGTGAGTTATGTTAAGGAATCAGGGAATAATTTGACAGTGGCTTTTACAGTGCTCATACTATAGCATGTATAACCAAGTGAGTGTACGTAGTGAGATTAGTGAGATTTGGTGAGATTTAGTTGTGTTAGGGCTTTTAGGACTCAGGGATATTTTGTACAGCTTGCTTTACAGTACTCATTCTATCGCATGTATAACAAGTGAGGAGGTTAAGGGACTCAGGGATATTTTGTGCAAACGGCTTGACCAGTACTCATACTATCGTATGTATAACAAGTGAGTAGGTTAAAGGGACTCGGGGATATTTTGTACAGATGGCTTTACAGTACTCATACTATCCATTTGTATAAAAGTGAGTAGGTTAAAAAATGACTCAGGGATTATTTGTACAAACTGGCTTTAACAGTACTCATTACTCTCGCCAGTATTAACAAGTGAGTAGGTTAAAGTGACTCGGGGATATTTTGTACAGCGGCTTTACCGTACTCTTACTATCGCATGTATAACAAGTGAGAGGTTAAAGGGACCTCGGGATATTTTGTACCGCTGGCTTACAGTACGCTCTATCGCATGTATAACAAGTGAGTAGGTTAAAGTGACTCGGATATTTTGACAGTGGCTTTACATAATCATACTATCGTCATGTATAACAAGTGAGAGGTTAAAGGGACTCAGGGTATTTTGTACAGCTGGCTTTACAGTGCTCATACTATCGCATGGATAACAAGTAGTAGGTTAAAGGGACTCGGGGATTTTTTGTACAGCTGGCCCTTAGCAGTACTCATACTATCGGATCTATACAAGTGAGTAGGTTAAAGACTCAGGGATATTTTGTACAGCTGGCCTTACAGTACTCATACTAATCGATCTAAACAAGTGTTATGACGGTCTCGTAGCCTCTTAAGGTCAGAAATACCTTTCAACACAAATAAATGAGCCGTGTGCACAAATGATCTAATTATATATAATAAACAGTTTTTAAATGATCTTACTTGATTGGTTCAAGAAATTTGGTATGTCCAAAACAGATACATATAATTACACATTTAAGATTATAGACTTATAAGAGTTCTAGTATCCTGTGTTGAAGCGTTGCAGTTCACGATGATATGTCCTCACAGCGAAGACTCCAAAATGACAGTATGCAAAGTTCACACAATTTAACTCTTCAGTTAGTATATTCCCTGGGAATCTTCTCAGTCCTGAGAAGATAACTTTTGTCCAGAAGTTCAAGACGACAAGTTAAATTAAGTCCCTCGACGACAATATTCCATAGTATATCAGTTTAAGATAATCACCACGATTCTGTCTGCCACACTTTGGAATCCTATTTTGAATTCCCAGCCTTTTGGCTTCAAAGACGACCGTAGAATCATTACATCACTCTTCTCACTGGAATTATATATCCTGGCAAGAGGTATTTGATACAGGTCTGCTCTAAATGCTACTAAAACTAGCTATCTTCTAGCTACTTCTAGTGGGATGCTGGCAGAGAAGTCCTTCCAGTGATAGTATTTAACTACTCACCAGATAGATTCCCCTTCTAACAATATCATTACATCATCCTCATGCATAAACATAACCTTTACACTAGCTGACCAATCAGAATTCATCACCAGAATTACATCCGTATATAGAAACTCTAGGGAATTCCCAGATCTTGCATTGTGTTTGATCTTTTAAGCATAACAAGCTGACTCAGTTACTAGTTTACATCTTGGGGAATTCCCACTCTCCTTTTGTGCAATCTATCTACAGGTTCATCCTGCATAACAAATCTAGGGAAATCCCCTTTTCTCTCTTTATAGTAAACAAAATCTTTTCCGTGAGAAATCTTGTCTCAATAAAATTTGAAAATATCTGTAATCAAATTTGGAGGGTAATATAACACCAAGTGAGTAGGTTAAAGGGACTCGGGGATTTTTTGTACAGCTGGCTTTACAGTACTCATACTATTGCATGTATAACAAGTGAGATGTTAAAGGGACTCGATATTTTGTGCAGCTGGCTTTACAGTACGCATATATGCGCATGTATAAGAAGGGAGTCAATGTGGACTCAGGATTTTTTGTACAGTGGATTTCATACTCCTACTATCAGCATGTATAGAAGTGAGTATGTAGTGACTCGTGGATATTTTGTACAGCTGGCTTTTACAGTGCTCATACTATCGCATGTAATAACAATGATAGGTTAAAGGGACTCGGGGATATTTTGTACAATGGCTTTACAGTACTCATTCTATCGCATGTATAACAAGTGAGTATGTTAAAGGGACTGGGGCTATTTTGTACAGCTGGCTTTTACAGTGCTCATACTATCGCATGCATAACAGTAGTGCGATTAAAGGGACTCGGGGATATTTTGTACAGCGGGCTTTACTCGGACTATGGCATGTATAACCGTGAGTAGATTAAATGACTCAGGGTATATTTTTATCAGCTGGCTTTCCGTCGCATACTATTCGCATGTATAACAGTGAGTTGGTTTAAAAGGGACTGGGGGGTCTGAGATATTTTGTCAGCTGGCTTTACAGTATCATACTATCGGATTATAACAAGGTTAGTAAGTTAAAAGGGACTAAGGGAGATTTTTGTACCATTACTCGTACTGTCCATATATACAAGTGAGTAGGTTAAAGGGACTCGGGGTATTTTTGTAGCAGCTTGCTTTACAGTACTCATACTCTCCGCATGTATACAAATGAGTAGGTTAAAGTGCTTGTTCTGATTTATGTCTATTGTGTTCTGTACTTGATATAGATCCTGACACTTGCACATACGCCCCATCAAGTACTGTTAGAAACAAACTTGCGACTTGATGGTAGAAGCAATAATGCACATTGCAAAGCCCTCTTCAATACTGTGCTAATATTGATGTTTAACCATTAATTTGACAGTTTTTTGTTTATATCTTGGGAATGAAATGGATTAGAGGATTCAAATTTCAGAACAACATTGAGAAAAATACGGCCTTTCATCTGATATTAAAATCGATACTACTTCCGGGTAAATCAGGGGGTTCCAAAAGACGATCGGAACACGCACCTTTAAAGGGGCACAGGGATATTTTTTACAGCTGGCTTTACTGTGCTCGTACTATGGCATGTATAACAAGCAAGTAGGTTAAAGGGACACAGCGATAATTTGTTTGAAGCATGCCCTCCATTTCATTCAGTCTGCGATTTTTGCATGTTTGTAATTGTTATCTGTGTACTGTAGTCTACATCTTGAGTAAATAATTGGAGACTGATGGCTTTAAAGGTGCAACGAGAGATTTTGAGGCATCAAAATATTTTGTCATAATAGTAAGTCGTTCCGATAGCACTCACGGATTTTCTTACCTTGTATTTGGCTACAGAAATGTCTTAAAAGAGAGAGAAAAAAGGCGATTTTGTTTTCCTTATATTTCAATATAAAACATAGGCTGAATTTTGTATTTGCTCCTATACGAAATCAGAAATTTCACAATTCTTTTACCAAAGAAACATTTCTCAGCTTAATCCTTCATGGTGGGGATGTTTGAGGCACAGGATTCTTACATCGGGCAAGAATCTAGTGAATTCGGTTTTTTTTTAGGGGCACCTGATATGTGAAATCTCTCGTTGCACCTTTAAGCATGAAAAGAGGGATTTTGTAATTTGGGTCTGTGCATGACTGGTTCTGATCTTTAATTCCAGATTTCTCAAAATGTTTACCACTGTACGGTGTGTCCTGCCATTATAAGTTATGGCTAATTATGACTTATAACCCCTTAGTGACCCTAATCTATGAAGTCATTACTCAAACTGGCATAGAGTGGCATAGAGAACATTGTGTAATGTTTCATTTGATCTTACTATTTGCTTACATGCAGACCTGCTCCAACTTACGAAACGGCAACTACTCGTCAGTTTTACCATGGCAGGACAGAAACTGTGAGGTCCTGTACTACGGAAGCCATAAACTGGTGCAAAGCCATGATGGACAAGTCGAAATCTGTAAGTAGTGTGGTAAGTTGTGGCAGAAACACACTAACCCTGTGGGTACCATTCCAAGTACTTAGGACTACAGACTTTTCGCATACTAAGTTTTAAGCTTTGATGAAAACTGATTTATCAAAAGGCAAATATTGAATAATTTTGCATCTTCCTTGCATCTGGTATCCATGACAATAAAAAAAATATTGGACGCCCATCCAATATGCATGATATTATCTTTTATTCTCATTCTTATTTGGTTTTGTGGTTTTTAATTGTATTGTGAATACCTTTAAAAACAAAAAATATAGTTAAAAAGAATAAAACTAATCCCCACAGTCAAATATGAACCAGTCTATACTAGGTGCGTGCACTGCATAACCGTTAACATGCGCGCATATAAACCCTTGCGTGACACTCACTATCTAATATCGTTTTGTATTAAATAGGTAATGACCATGATGATGCGTGCTTGCATAGGTAGGTCCCACCCATGAATAAGAATTAATGTTGTTTGTCACCTTCCCTAGCAGTTATTCATCCAAGAGGTAGCCATAATACTTATGACCTTCTTATATTCAACCGTCATTTGTACCCTATCTGATCCAAAGACAATTTAGAATGAGAAACTCATGTTAAATCTCGAAAAAGACAAAATCTTGCTAAAAATACAGTGGCTGTATTAGTTCATTTATGAAGTACTGCTAACTGAAACAGGTCAAACATAAGGGTGGCATACTGGTCATTTCTGGTAGACATTTCATATAGAAGTCCCATGGATGCAAATGAGGTTTTGCCATTCATTCCGTTAAGCGCTACTGCACAACGTCATACAGCGCATGACGGAATCAATTTGTAACGCCTCATTTGCATCCATGGGACTTCTATGAAACGTCTACCTCATTTCTAATATTTTTCAAGGAATTCCATTCGTCCAAATCTGCTGGGAATTCCTATGTCCCCACCACTATTCTTACCCACATAGGCAAATGGTCCTGAGCCTATCTTGAAGAAGAAACATTAGCCATTAAACAACTGTTTAATGGGGAGTTTCCGTACCCTGGCCCATCTGACACACTTATGAATTCAGAAACCATTCACAGAATAAAGCACAGGTTTATTCTGTTAAAGGGATAAGTGTTGGTACAAATTCCATATAACTTGTTTAATGTAGAAGGCCACCAAATATTAAAAAACTGAGTATTTGAGGACATTTGTCATACTGTCTCCTGGAAATAGACATACAGCGACAGCCTCTCAAAATCTGCACTAAACAGCTGATTGGTTTACACTAGTACAAAATAAAGATCAATAAATTTTGGTTGAGGCAAACCTGTATTGAATCATGGTGCACAATAATATCACGCTGAAAATCTGTGATATTCACGCGGAAAGTCTTTTTTGATCTGAAGTCCAGATGTGATAGCACGTATAGCAAATTACAGAATCAGGTAAAAAATACTGCCTTGTCTTTAGTACATGGATTTCAAGGCAACCACTTGCAGGTTATTTTCACATATCCATGCCAGTAACAAAATATAAAAAGAAATTTTGATGTTTTGGATTAGGCAATCGCTGCTAGTCCTTTTAAGGTTTCCAAATTCATAAGTGTGCCAGAAAACAGTGTGTCAGATGGGGGTCAGGTTACGGAAACACCCGTCCTTAATTGTTTGGGCTTGATAATGTGGAACTATTGTAGAATACGGAGTCACATGACTGGGTTGTAATATGGGAAGCAAATGTATTCTGTGTAATTACTGTAACCAGAATTCTGAGAAGTTGTCACTCTTCAAGAAAGCCCATGATAAACATCTTGTGTTGCTCAAGGAGTGTGCCAGTGGAGAGGGTGTGACCGACACCTTCTGTGTTGAATTGCCATTGCTCAAGAAGAAGGCAACCTATACCACAGCTCTACATGGATCCGCATTTAGCAAAAGTATTAGTAGCATAGGATTAGAGTAAGAAAAGCAATTCTTAAAACCTTGAGATTGGTTTACGCAATTTCATTGGTTTTTAGCCATGGTGATATGAGACGATATCACACGGAACAGCACAGGCCAATCAAGGCGCATAGTAACAATGACTGACATTTTAAAACCAGGGTAGTTCGTTGGTTTAAATCTATCAAATTCAGTCATATGTTACCAATATGCTTCTTCTTATGTATCCCCTGGCTTGAAAGCAGAGAGGATATTTCGAGGGGCGCATGATACGTATGTGTGTATAATGTGTGTGTGTTCCAGTTTGGTTCCCGTTTGTTCGCGTCTCCCTTCGAAATTTTAAGTCCAATTAAAACCATTATTTGTTTTGAAGTAGCAAACTCATAGCTCCACCAATTAATTTGGGCTTAATCGATCCATTTTATTCAGACTTGGGGTGGAAGGTGCATAGGGGTTCCTTCTTTCAATGTTGATTGAGTTCAATGTCATGGACCAAGGTCCAAGGTCAACTGAGAATCATTTTCCAGTTTGGTTAGGTTTTCATTTTTCAAAATTTCAAAGTTTAAATCCAATTACACCAGCATCGGTCAAAGGTGCATACCGGTTTCCTTCCATATGTTTTTGATGTGTCAAGTCACATAACCAAGGTCAAAGGTCATCTGCGGTCCAATGATCGTTTGGTTATTTTGTTTTTTTCTTTCTGCTGGGTCTCTTGAAAAGTTGAAGGTCCGCTTACAACCTAACCTTGGGTCGAAGGTGCAAATTTACGGGTTCCTTCATATGTTGTTGAGGTCAAAGTCACCAAGGTGCAAAGGTTATCTGCAGTCCATTTTCCCCTTTGGTTAGGAATTTCATTTTTTGGCAACTGCTACTTCTAGATATTATTCCATGAGAAACAATTTTATTGAATTTTTTATGCCCTGCACTGACAACATGTGCCAACATAACGCAACTGTGTAATACTGCCATACTGGACTGCCATCTTGCCAGGGGATTTCGCAAGTTTCTTGCTGTTTACTTTGCTGTATTTTGTTTAATAAGTGTTAAAGAATAGCAGAAAAGTATATTTTTTTAGCTCTGGCCGTGTATCTATTTGGTTCATATCACACAGGCACAGCCACTAGTTTTACGGAAAGACTTGGTGCCGCCATGTTCTACTTAAAATAATGTGATTGACCAATAGGTGGCATGGCAGAGGCTAAAAACAATACCTTTATTCTCTCAAATATACACAGCTGTACATGGATCCGCATTTTAGAATAAGGTTTTCATTGCCTCCTTCAGTCGCAAGCTGACTCTGAAAGCGCCCACATAGTCACAGGTTAGGTGAACAGCGACGTCTGTGGCAGAAGAGGCCAATCCTAGAGAGGCAGTCTCTGCCACAAGTGCTACATATATAGGATTTCACAGCTTGACTATCCAAGGATCTGTGCAGCTGCTGTCTCAGACTGGCTGATGATCTTTGTTCTCCAAGCTCAAGAGGTTGCTTCACTGGTCTCCGCCAAAGGAGACGATTGTCAGCAAGTTTCTCCCAGCACCCAATTCGTATGTTCAGGGTACCATAGGCAACGCTTACAAATTCCTTGTAGCGGATCATGGGTCGACCAACTTTCCTCTTGCCGGATGTAAGCTCACATCATGATGCTTTCGTAGACGGCCTCTCCATTCGACGGCCCTGCCCAACCATCGGAGTCGCTTTGTCTAAGAATGTATAGATGGTGGGATTCCAATGCCGAGTCAGGAGCTCTGAATTTGGCACCATGTCCTTCCAGGTGGACACCCAAAGCGTCCCTAATACAACGCAGATGGAAGCTGTTGAGTGTCTTCCTCATGCCTAAGTTGCTGTTTTTGTCCATGTCTCCTACCATACATAAATGTGCTGATGATTGCAGGTTTGTGTAAACTTCTGCCTTGTCTTAATGGACATCTTCGGATTTTTCCACACTCGGGCAAGAGTAGCTGCAGCTTTACCAATTGCTTTTTGCCGATTTTCCTGCATCGAGAGACGACTGTCACTGATGGTGACCCTGGTAGATATGAAGTCCTGACAACCTCATCGTGTAATTGTCAATTGTGATGACAGGTGGTCCTTGAGCATCTTGGGCAGGACATTAGTCCTCTTCAAACTGATGACAATTCCGAAGTCCTTACAGGCTTATGAGAAGCATCTATGAGCAGCTGAAGTTCCTGCTTGGAGTGTGAAGTAATGGCAGCATCATCAGCGCACAACATGTCACGATCACTATCTGACGAACCTTGATCTTAGCTCTAATGCGTGCAGGATTGAAGAGCCTACCATCAGACCGTGGTTGTGCATTTAATGCCTTTCTTCTTTGGCTGTACCAAATGCTTGCTTCAGAAGTACTGAAACGAATATCCCAAAGACGTTGGGGCCAAAACACTCCTTGCTGTAACACAACTACTGCGAATGTCAAGGCCTGATAGGCTGCCCCGTCAACCTGTACCGTTGCTTTCCTGTCGGTGTGGAAAGATCTGATGATGCTCTGAAGCCTTGGTGGACAGCCAATCTTCTTCTTCTTGAGGATTTGAACAGTCCAGTTCCGCGACTCCCAGTCCAAGTCTGTGGGGCAGGTCTAATGAAAGCAATGTAGAGTGGCTTCTGTTGTTCTCTACTCGGGCAACGTCTCCTGTATAGTTGGCCGGATGAAGAAGATCATAGGCGATCGTAGATCTGCAAACGCGAAATACCACACTGAGACGCAGGATTACCCTTTTTCACACAGCCAGGACGTGAAGACGCATCACACAACAACGGGCAAGAACTTTGCCGACAATCCTAAGGAGGGAATACCCCTTAATGGTTGCCAATCACCTTCTTTCATTGTCACCTTTGTTCTGTAGAGGGTGATGAACTTTGAGTCGGCGCATGTCCTGTGTACACAGCTCCTTGCCCTCCCTCCCATCATTGACAGAGACTTCATGTAGTGGTTGCAGCAGAGAGCTTTTACAGCATTTGATCAGGTCTGGGTGGTATTCCATCTTCCCCCCCCGGGGCTTTTCCCGATGATAGACTGTTGATGGCCTTGTCAAGAAGTCATACCCTGTAGGTACAGGACTAGGCGCCAGGTATGAATACTCTTAATCTTGTCAAGGGCTGAGGTTGTAACATCCTTTGCTGTAGAGTCGAGCTCAGAAAAGGTGCTCCAACCCATCGCTCCATCCTGCTTACTTCTTTCTTGTGATGACTTCACCCTGGTTACTTTAGGGGCCCTGTTTTGCACTGGGGATGTATGGCCCGACAGCCCTTCTTTAATTCCAATCATCACATATCCTCTGATGTTGCCCGTTGCAGAGCACGTTTGTATTTTCTTCGCTCAGCTCCATCCAGTATTCATGGCACACTGCCTTGCTTTCCGCTGACTTCACTTCTAGCTGCTTGAAGCACTCCTCAGGTGTGTGTGGAATGGTGAACTCCTTATACTCAACACTGAAACGCTTCTCTTTTGGCTTCAATTACCTGTAGTTAGTAAGCCTGACTTGGCCTCAACCAACTCGTTTGTTCTGCTTGGATTTCCTACCAAAGATACAGAATGCTATAAGCTCTGAATTGTCCTCACGAAGTATGAGTCCATTTTTCTGTTCAGTATCCAACCTGATGGACCAGCCAATCCCATGGACATTGATGACCATCAAATTGCTCAACTCTGTCCCGCTTTGCCTTGCATCGTGATGTATTGATGCGTGGTTTACCAACTGTTGGTTAGAGCGGTGCATCCTCTTTGGTTTCGTCGAATCTTACAGCAGACAAAGGCATGATCTGTATCACACTCTGCACTATGGTAAGACTCAGTGAGGTTGATGGCATTGATGAAAGATCGTCTGTTGTGATGATCAGGTCAAGGTGATGCCAGTGGCTTGGAGCGTGGGTGACGCAGGATACTTTGGTGTCTGAGGTTTGGTCTTGAAAGGTGTTGGTCCCACACAGATTAATATTAGGAGCACAGTTCAGAAGACGTTGTCATTGTCATTGGTCTTAGCGACACCAAAGTGTCCAAGGCAAGATTGCCAGGACTCCGTGATCAGAACCCACGCTTCGCATTGAATCAACCCAGTAGAAGAGGTGTTCATCACCTTGGATACCCTTGATACAGCTTCAAGTGTCATAGAATTCATCTCGTGGCTTCAGAAGTGGGAAAGTCAGGTTGGAGCAAAACAACTGATGGAGGGAGACTGGGGGGCCATCGCTGGTGTGAAGGCGAAGTGTGTCAGAAGGCTTTCTGATCCACCTTACCAGGCTCCACTGAACGCAGGAGGAGTTACTACTGCACACCACTAATGCCAATTCACGAGGTTCTTCTGCTGGTTTCCCTGCCAAAAGAATGTGTTAGTCCTTTTCCTTGAGTGTATCGCGAATCTGGCTGAGAACTGTTTCTTGTAAGTGGCTAGTCGCCTTGATGTCTTAGATCTCATTCTTATGATGGCTGCCTTGCGAGTATCATTGATATCTTTTGAGATTGTCACCTTAAACCAGTGTCATTGTACGCACATTCCAACATCCCCAGCTTGGGGGGTAATTGTCTTCTTGGATTTCTCATCTTGATTGCCAGGTGCAGTAGTCGCAGTCAGCTTTTCATGTATGTCTCCACTATCCCCATGCCCCCTATGAGGAAACTAACTGTGGCGGGAACGCCAGCACCCCCTCAATTGGCTGGGGCGCTGCCCAGCTTAAGGCTGGCTGTAGCTGTTCAGTGAGATGCGATGATCGCTCCCACCGGGTCGGAAGTAGCCCCTGCGCTATGCCTCTACGCCACAGGCAAGTATGCTTAAATACAGGTGAACTGCTACTTTATTGCCGTGTTGTTTCTACGCTCTGAAAGCGAGCTGGAGTGGCCTCTCCAGGGCGCAAAGCCATGGCAATTGCGATGGAGATCCGTAAATGTTGCCCATCACTGAATCCCCCTCTGCCACGCTGAAGACAAATCCAAAGGAATCGTCGAGAAACGATACAGTTTGGTGCCAGCAGCGTCACAGGAGTTGCCGAACTGGAGCTGAGTAGAGCAGTCAGTCGCCTACGGGACTCACCTCCGATTTATCCTCAGGGTTGTCTCCCAACCTTTCCTGCAATCAGGTGAGTCTACAAGGGCCGCAAGCTACTAATAAAGTCATATGAACACCTGGCCCGTTGAACCTGTGGTTTCTTCCGCCCTTAATCTGGTATGTTCAGGCAGCATGTAGGTTTATTTAATGGCCTATCACGAGCCTAACCTATGAGGATATAAAGGAAAGTGTACGGCATTTGGTCCAGTTGCCAGCCCAACCGGAGAATGGCGATACACCTGTCCACCATCCACCGACCATTTTGTGAGTATGTCCAACGCAGGGTCAATGTATTGTGGGTATCAGGGACTCCGGAACATTCCAGGGCACAGTGCCTTTTGACCCTACCTACTGATGTCTAAACCTAGCAACTGAAATGCATGAAAGAAATAAGAACTAGAAAAGGAGGAAAAAGAGCTCTGGGAGTTGAGGTCGCTCAAAATCCTCACGCTGGATAGACACAAATCCATCCCACCACCAAAAAAAAAAGGTATTAGTAGTAAGGATTATTGGGCCATGTTAGGAGGATCCTGTATCATGGAATCAGCCTTACTCAGTTGATAAATTCCTGACAACCGACCGACAAGCCTTCGAATGACTTGGGACACTCTAAGATTAGAGTAAGAACAACCAATGTTTCACAGAAGAAAGAGCTGGCTGCCCTTTGCTCTTATTATCAAGTAATTCCTAATTATGCAGAAAGATCTTTTCTTTATGGTTATGCGTTAATTTTTTAGACCAATATAAGGTGTAAGTAAACTCTTGAAAATGAATATCACAATAGAATTGTCTACGTTAGCAGATTTTGTGCATTTGGCATTGATTCAATGGCAGTTTATGGCACAAGTGTGGGCCTTACAGTCAAATGTAAAGTGAGTTTGTGGCAAGAATTTCTTGTGGTTACACCGGTAATAGCAAGTCCTATTCGTTCCTGTACAAAATGGCAAGATTTAAAACATAAATTTCTCCTTAAATGGAGCATCTCAGACCTAAAAGCTAACCTTCTGCTGAAGATCATCATATCTCCCACCCGATCAATCATGAAATTAGGGCAGTTATCCCCAAATTTTTGTAGCTACTAGAAACCATGAAACTAGCATGCACCGTGGACCGTTGAGGTCATGGCACTTTTTCAGTCAGTGTTGCCCTGAAAGAATGCGGTTAAAAGTGGTATGTCAGATCAAAATAAAAAGTGTCAATGCCAACCTTTTTTTTTTGATATTCTAACAGAGTTTATACTTAATATATGATAGCAACCATGATTTTCAAACCCAGAATCTTACTCATTTCTCAATCAATTTTTAGGGTACAACTTAGAACTGGTCCACAAAAACACATCATGTTTCAGCAGGTTGCTGGACTTTAACCTCGGTTTCTCATATTAATTTAGCGGTGTGAAATCTTGTAACTTATAGCTTCTTGCAGAGCTAGTTGTGGAGGTTTGCTGTTGTAGCTACATCACCTACAACCTTGCTCTCATCACCTCTCAGTCACACCGCCGAAGTTCTCGGGAGATTGGGTACCGTACACGTGAATGTTCTCAACCTCGGAAGCAACCAATAAGTTCTGACAAGCGTCAAGCGATATTTATTGGTAAGAGGTGTTTGCCTATACACACAAATAAATTTTCCTAATAAAAACAGTAGTCTTGTGTACTGCTTAACGACTGCTGGCTGAAGAAATATCTGTAGCAACTGTACTCACAAACACTTGCTCCTCATATCACTCTACAACTCCACAAACACAATAGTGATGACATCAACTGCAATAATTAAACTTGCTAAACTCGTCCACAATTTGCTCACAAATTTCTTGAACACAAGTTGCTCAGACTACATAGCCTTTAGCCATCCATATAAAAACATTTTTTAAATTTCTTATGCGTTTGTACTTGCAGTGGAGGCGGAGGTAATTTTAACCCTTTCTACCAGTATAACTGTGTGTCGTATGTTCGGGATTCTGGGTTTTGCCAAATGCAATGACCTACCAATGGTTTATGGTTTCTCTCATTGTTTTAACAATAACAGGTATGTCACAAATGTGGTTGGCTGTCTATAGCACATCTTGATACAGATAAAACCAAATGTGCAGAATTTTGCAAAATGGTGCATAATTAACATAAATTGACAGGAGGAGATATTTTCAGGATACGATTTCTCTCAATTTTAACTGGTTCGTTTGTAGAACTCCTACCGAGAACGTTTCTAAGGTTCTATTGACAACAGTACAAAAGAAAACTCCAACCCTTGTTGGGTTTGACTTGCCTGACATAATCATCTCTATAAAAAACCATGCTTGAATTTCTGTCGTGCACAACAGAAAAACTAAATCAGCATCGTATTACATAAAGACGGCGATTCGGCTTATTTCACTTCATGTGTGATCTACTACATTGGTAAGGCATTAACTATGAAAAAAAAAAACAGGTTCGCAAAAATTGAAGTCGTTTCTTCTTTTAGAAATGTGCTCATGTCCTCCAATATTCACCTTTGTTACCCTCGCAGAAAAGTGCAATAGAAAGGAAAAATGTTAAAGGGGAAATGGAACAACTACCATCTTCTATTCGACTTGAATAACTGTTTTTTTTAGTCTTACGATCAAACAATGTAAGAGCCTAGAGTATCTAAGGTTTTAGAGTTTTTTGTATTCGGCATATGAAGAGTAAAAAAAAAATGATCCTATACAATGTCTAAAATGATTTTGTCTTCTTCCATCTTCTTCAGCATCTAATCAACAGAACAGCATTTAATACGGTCCGGAGACCGACGGCAGCGATTATTTGCGTCAATTCAACGCAGTTTAACTAGACATACAACGTATGTTTGTTGGCAGCAAAGATGTGATCAAAGACAAAAGATTGATCTTTTTCTTATGAGCAAGATCTTTAAATAAAATGGCAATCACAACAAGGACCTCACACGGTGACGTCTTTTTAATTGTTGTTTTAGGAGAGATAGAAGGTAGATGTTGGCAATTGTTTGATTTGGAGACAATAATGCAACACATTATCAAGATAAAGCTAAATTGCTAATTATGCGCTGAAGTACTTAATTTGATACCCAAAGCGGCCATTGTTACTTAAATGTTGGGGAGAGTAAAACAATCTCACTTTGTCTCTTTAATGGAGTATACTAACTATAACCTAATACTATTTACTTTGGACCCTATCTTGCAGTATTTCGCACGAATGCTTGTTATACTATGCTGCAGTGGTGTAGGTAGAGGCTCCAAATACTTCTAATCACCCACCGTTTAATGCTCTCATACATACATACACAAGAGTTATGTCTTTCATGTGCTCCATAGATGAAATCTGATGTAATATTGATATTGAATATGGAAGATAGGTTGCTTCTGAGAATGGACCCTAGTTTGGCCTTATCTAGAAAAACACTTTTCAGTATAATATTTGTTTGGCCACTGTCAAATGTTTTTAACCTATTTAAAAACTTCAATCACAAAAGCACTAATCGGTAGATAGTTGAGTGGCCTGCAAGAAGCAGTTTTCAAGATATGAGACTTTTTGAGGGGTGAATGTTTCACTTTTTGATGGACACAATTTTTTCTCTATTTTTGTCCTCAAATGTAACATTTGCCGAAAAACATTCTTTGTTTGTAAAAATTCTATGAAACATAGAGTTTTGGAAATTGGCTTGGATATAAGTGCATGTAAATATACATTATCAATCAGATATTACTCCTCTCACAAAACGTAGGCCAAAATCATCATGTTTGTTGCTAGTGTTACATTTGATGGATGTTCTTTGGTCATTACTTTGCATTAAGACGGAAAATTAAATTTTACCAGATTTGGATTTTTTGGAGTGTTTTGCCACAAAACTTTCCAATTAAAATCATTTAAATGTTCCAATAATTACATTTGATACTTGAAATCGCCCATTTTAATATAAAAATCAGAATATTGGACCCCTCTATCATGAAACATGCCATAAGACTCTTTGTGAATGAAGTGATTACTTGTACCCTTAACATTTTGAGCAAATAATTTTATCCCAAGGTTCTATGAAACATAAAACATATTTTTAATCTAAGAAACTTAAATCGCTACCTCACATTTTATAGAAAATAAATACTATTAACTAGTGCATTTTTCTCATAGCTGCTCATATGGTCTTCCTGTAATATAACATAGTAGATATATAGGAAAGAAAAGTACAAACTTGATAATACCATATTGGTTAGGATATTGCAATTTCTTTCTTGAGACTCCAAATTGGCAGCAATAGAACGCCAAACCCAAAGTGATGGAATGTAGTCGATGTCTACATGAAGATTTTAGACTTTTTAAATGTGTCCATATTGTACAATCAGAATAACTAATGATATATTAAATCTACATAATATGTAAGACACGGCACCATATAACAACGATACAGTAAAACATGTAATCTATGGAAAAAATTACATTTTCTCCATTCATTCTGTTTTAATTGTAATAATTGTGTAAAGGACATGTAAGTGCTCATTAAATTTTAACATCACATGCATCAATTGTATGATGCTAT